>JAHLJT010002406.1:121866288-122141741 GCA_031308135.1 Acheta domesticus | reverse complement strand
GGGGGAGGGAAGAGACGCGGAACGGGTGAGGGTGACTGCGGCGCGGAGGGTTTGCTTCCCGTTTTGAGTGCACGGCCCTTTTAAGTGGTTGCGCAGTTAAAATGATAATCGGCTCTTAAATTCCGACGCCCGAGTGAAACTGGAGCGCCTGAGAGGGAAAGTGGGGGGGCAGAGGAAGAGAGAGAGAGGGAGAGAGAGAGAGAGGAGAGAAAGAGAGGGTGAGTCTGTAAAGCGAGATTGGAAGCGCGACAAACAGGAAGAGCTGGATAAATTATAGCGAAAGGAAGAACTACTGATATTGAAGTGAAAAGTAGCCAGGACGATCTACAAGGTGCGAGTTTTATGAATTAATCTTGGCTACATAATGGGGTAAACAGAATTCTGCAATTATCAGAGAGCAAGGAAAGCAGACAGAAGACGCCTAAGAACGACACGCCATAGCCGTGAATGTTAAGAGAGAATGAGAGATAATCAGACCGAGAGTGATTCAGTATTGCAATCCAAAGCATGTCGATGTGCCCCAAGCAAAATAAGGAATTCGAAAAGGGCGGCGAAAGAACGAAAGTGATGAAAGAGCAACTGCAAGATGGACGAGGCATGGTTCACCCCCTCAAGAGATCGCGGGAGCAGGCGGAAGATATACAACGCGTGCAAGTGATGTGCATAAATGTATGGAGGAGAGAGAGCGGCGCGGATGCGGGGAGGTTGGGCGGCTCGATGGCGATGGCAAAAGCGATGACAGTGGCTAAGGAAGAGGTGACGAAGGAAGCGAAGACGATGCGGCCATAACAGGGGTAGAATCAGGAACTAAGATGAAATAAGACCGAAGGTATTGAAGAGGGGCACGGCAACGGAATGGGACGGGTGGAGCGGGGATCTCAAGAAGAGGAGAGTGGCAAGATCTAGTTGCGGGAAGGTCGAAGAGTGAGGAGCTCGAACAGAAGCTGGCTGACCGAACGGGGAGATCGAGGGGAGAGGAAGAGCCCACGGAGCGGGGAGATACAGAAACAGAGATCACGGAGCGATCGACGACGGGAGAGATCTAGGAGCGGGAGAATCGTGGAGCGGGGAGATCGTGAAGGGAGGAGATCGTGGAGCGGGGAGATCGTGGAGCGGGGAGATCGCGGAGCGGAGAGATTTAGGAGCAAGGACATCGCGGAGATCGCGGAGCGGGGAGGTCGCGGAGTGGGGAGGTCGCGGAGTGGGGAGATCGCGGAGCGGGTAGATCGCGGAGTGGGTAGATCGCGGAGTGGGTAGATCGTGGAGCGGGGAGATCGTGGAGTAGGTAGATCGCGGAGTGGGGAGGTCGCGGAGTGGGGAGGTCGCGGAGTGGGGAGGTCGCGCAGTGGGGAGGTCGCGGAGTGGGGAGGTCGCGGAGCGGGGAGATCGCGGAGCGGTAGATCGCGGAGTGGGTAGATCGTGGAGTGGGTAGATCGCGGAGCGGGTAGTTCGCGGAGCGGGGAGATCGCGGAAACTGGGATCTCTAGGAGCGAAATTCGAATTGTGAGGTGGTCAAGGGGCGGGGATCTCGCAGAGAGGGGGGCTGACGGAGTGGGGAGCTAGCTAACCTGGCTGCGAGCAGAGCGGGGGCTCGTGGAGCGTGGGCGGGGCGGGAGTGAGCGCGTTGGTCAGGGGGCGGGGGAAGGCGGAGCGGCCCAGAAGAGCAGCCGAAGAGGCCAGCGGCCCCGAATAGATGAATGACGCCGCCCGGAGGCCCGCGCACGGCGCCGGTGCTTCACGCGGCCGATCGATGTGACGAAGCCCCGGCGCCGGACGCGGTCACCTGAGCCCCCTCGCCTCGCACGGCGGCGCTCGGGAACGTGTTTGATGTTACTTGAGGCAGCCAGTCACTCTTCTCAGCTTTCATCTGACCATGTGGCGAAAGCGCGGTTGTCGTAGCTAACAGAAACAAAACTACCGCCGGAGCGGGGAGATCGAGGAGAGAGATGAGAGATGAGAGAGAGAGAGAGAGAGAGACAGACAGACAGACAGACAGACAGAGACTTCTAGGAAGAAAGAGAGAGAGAGGAACTCGCGGAGCGGGGAGATCGAGGAATAGAGAGCAGGGAAGTTCGAAACTTAGGGAAGTGTACAAATGATTTGTTATGATCAATGATTTGGTGACCTATCTAAATGAGTGACTCTAAAGTAGATTGCTTCGTTATTGACAAATAAATTATTTGAAACAATCCTCTCTAGTCACTGCTGTGTAGTTGAGAAACATAGAAAACAGTATAATTGTCAATAATTTCGATAGAATGAGTACAGTATGGGAGAACTAAGCTTCTACATAGTAGTCATTGCAGAGTTTTAAACTTAAAATATCTAGAGTCGTAAATAACTCGGGGGAATAATGAGGAAACTTTCATGCAATCTTCGGAAATTGCGATATATCAACTCGTTAAAACGAGAAAAAGAAAATGGGTATTATCTTACATTTACTCTCATATCTCACATTTACTAGCTACATAGCCAGGTCGACTTCAGCCCTGCATGGAGGAGAATTCTAGCGGCCGGCTGTTCTGATCGGTTATTTTCCGTGGTTTCGCGGATCAACACCAGGAGAATGTCGGAGTTGAGTCCTTACAAGTCGTCACGGACCGAGAGCAATCTGCCCTTTCTCTTCCTTACCTATCGCTATCCCTTACTTCCGCACACACTTACATGCACCACAGGAGCACACAAGACAGGAGGCCTGTCGAGTGGTTAGGGCTTGTCTGGGGCGGTGGCCCGCTGGTGGTAGATACCTGGATGAGGAAATCTCAGCAAGCTGACGTATAGGTCGTCGCCGGACCTCACTAACCAGCATGAAAAGAACACAACCACATCTCATGATAGAGGACCTGACCATCCAGCGCGGCGCCAGATCTCACTGCCACATCTCGTGATAGAAACATGTACTACACTTAATTTTAGCCATGGCAATTGAGCAGTCAAAAAATCACTATAACGCCTGGAAACAAGAAATAATCAAACACGTGAAGATAGTTCGCATCATGATCACACGACTCTACTTTTTTCCTCCTCTCCCACCCTCATCGTCATTCTCGAACTGGCGCACTCGCAACGCTGCGGCCCGCTCGGCGTCTTGGCATCTCGGAGGACGCGCGTGCGGTGCCAACGGCGGCGCACGGGGCGTCTCGTCTCGTCTCGTCGCGTCGTGTCGCGTCGCGGGGTGTTGCAGCGGCGCGGTGCGACTTGCGATAAATCGATGTATAAATAATGCATTGGCCTTGTCCGGCGCCTCCGCGCGACGACCGTCCCCTTTCCGATTGATTCTGTCGCGTCCACACATTTTAATTCTGAGGTCCCTCTCGGCCCCGTGGATTCCCCCCGCTTCCTCCGGCCTTCGGCGCCTTCGGCCGCCCCCGCAGCGGCTCCGCCGAGCAGTCAAAGACTTGGACACCGCAGCATCTGTTGTGTTATGATTTGTTCTCGGGGCTTTGCTGGGGGACTCGTAAGCTTCTTGCCAAGGAAGGAATTGTTATGCGTATACGTGTAGAACGATAGGATGATTGCGATGTCCTTACGCGCATCTTTGAGGCTGCAATGTAATCCAGCAACATCTCAATAGCCCAATTGATGTAGTTATGCGTATTGCTGTGATGTAAGGATCATCATGGGTGCTACGTAATGGATATCTCTGTAGTGATATTTCTGTTTTCCCAAGCTAGTGTGTTCTACTTTGCAGGAGTCGTTTCGGAAACAGGGCCTCAGAACATTGAAGAATTTAGCTTCATCATTTCATACGTCAAATCATCGAATTAATAACCACTTCTTATTGTACTGCTTCTTACTGTACGCACGCAATTAAACTATGAGTACATTACAAGGTGAATGTCTGCAACTCTATTAAGAAACTTTTAATTGAGGTGGCCACTAAATAATTTGACAGGTTCGACACAAATTAGTGTTTGGTGCTACTCCTCCATTTCCGACAAATGGAAGAAAATTCATATTTACTGCGCATATTATTTTTTAAAGAACAATGCAGGTTCCTCCGCGAGGGACCGTCTCTAACAAGCCGACTACCAGTTGGCGCGAGCCTACCGCCGAGAGGGTCGCAGACGCCTAGCCGGAAAGGGGGCCCGGAAATCCCTTGCGGTAATAGGGTCTGCCGCTTTTTCACTTGGGCGTCCACCCGCACTCCCTCCGCCGCCTCCGCCGCCACCATCATTCTCTATTTCCCAAGACGCGCCGGTCACCCTCACCTCGCCGCCGCAAACGATGACAAATACCGGGATATCATTACGGACCGCGCCGCCGGACGCCGCCGCCGCCGCCGCCGCTGCCGCCCCTCCCGCCAGCTTTCTGGACGCCGTCCGAGTCATCGCCGGAGCCGCAGCTGCAACCAACCTCTCACAGTTCGCGGCCTCGCCTCGCCCTGCGACAATCTTTGCCGCATTCGGAATGTTTTTTCCGGATTCTTCTTCTTCTTCTCTCGGGTGGTAAGCCTACACTTGGATTGGCATTACATCCAATTACTCGCAATACCGCCGGAAGCATTTTTTGAATGTGGGAATGGGCTTTATGTGGATGAGGGAAGCAGGTCATTCTGTTCTAAGGACGGGAAATGGAATTGGATGGGGAAGATAGGATTAGGCACGGTTCGAGGCCATTTTCTAAGATACATCTCTGATATTTTACACAATTGATTGGAAAGAAGTACGTAGAAACTGGCAATCACAGTATTTGCCCTCTTTTTAAGACACTACCAAGCTACTAATAACTGAGTCTCTAAATCCCTGTCACCACTGGTGGTTCTGGAACGTAGGACCTTCAGCAATACAAAGATAGCGCAAATGACTCCAGATCAATTTACAGATATACTTGCATTGTAACTTCTTTTCATCTAATTCGTCCAATATATTCAGAATTTTAGGACTCTAATTGTCTTCTCAAGTGGGACTGCTAAAAAATTGAAGTTTAAAATCCACGTAATAAAAAAAACCGAACATGTGTAATTTCTTACTGCGTTACATTTGTTATTTGGGAAGTGATTATGAATAATGTATTGAATTCAAACTTGGGAAATGAGTATTAATTTTAAAAAAGTATATTCTGGGCGGGACGGAGTTACATCACATTTGGAATATTTTTTAGCAATCTACTTTCTGTTGCGTTCTTTTACCCTCGCTTCCAGAGGCAATGGCTTTTGCTGTGCGCTTAGTAAAAACTTTTGTGAATTTTTACTCACGATTTCATTTTGTTTCCATAATAGCATTTTTTCATTCGAACTATCGTCTAATAGCCATTACCATAAGTTATCTTCTTTCACTGCTCATCTCGCTCAGTGAAATGCAAGACCAACTACCCCCCCCCCCATCATTTCCCTTGGTGACAGTCCCTCCTCCGGAGAGGGAGTGCTCCGATGTATCTTCATGCGCCGAAAAGCTTCCGAATGGCTTGTGGCCAGCGCATATTATTTTATTTGAGCCTGAGGCTGCCTGGGCCGGCATGGCCATGTGTCTAAATAGCCTCGACACGCAGGCAATCGGACGCGAGGCTTGCGAGGCGGCGTCGCCTCCTGAGAACGCAGCGAGGGCGAGGGGAGTGGCAGGCCGGGGCGGGGGGGGGCGTTGCGGTCGCGCGCGGGGCGGACCGCGTTGATGGGGCGGGCGAGCGCGGCGGCGGCCGGGCGCGGGGAGGGCGCGGGGCGGGACGAGGGCCATGGCAGGAAGAGAACACTAAGTGCCATTTTTGCTTCCCCACGACTGTTGAGTAGCAGCAGGATCCAGTACTCTTAATGGAGGGTTGATTGAGGCCGGAATGGCGCGGGATGGAGTGAGCGACAAGGACGGAGCGAGGGACCTCGGCGGCGGCGGCGGCGGAGTGGTAGGAAGAGGCGGGCGGAGGAAGACGGGGCGGGTGCACTCACATCGCTTTCGCCGCGGCGCCGCAATCGGGGGCGGCAGCGTCGGCGCGGGGGCGGGGCGCGGGGCGGGGTGGGGGCGGGGCGCGGAAAGGAGGGAAGAACGGGGCGAGCGCCTCGCGTGCGGCCCGCCGCCGCTAGCGCTCGCGCCGGCAGCGCAGCCTTCCACTCCGACCCTCTCGCCGCCGCCGCCGCCGCCGCAGACGACGTCGTCTCAGCCACTTCCGCCACCGCGTTACGCCCCCCCCACCGACCCGCAGTCTCTTTCCACCCCCTTTCCCTTTCGGCGAAGCGCGTATCTCGGCGGCGGGCCGATGCGTCGGGCGAAGAAACGTAAGACGGGTGCTGTGGTGGTTGTTGCATGTGTGTAGGAATTGCGGGAGGCGTTAAAAGGGTATAGTTGCGTCGACAGAAGAGGTCAGTACAGAAATTTTCAATGTCGCCGGAGTCTCCATATGAAAGGAAAATGGGAGCAAAAATAGTGGATAAAGTGGGAATGGAGAAATTAAGAGGTAAGGAAACTGGAAAAAATGGTAGTAGGATAAAAGGAGAGCTCTTTTGGAAAAAAAGGCGAGGCACCGTTACGACAATGATAATGGCAAGCAGAGCTCAATAATGTTAAGGAGTTTCGGAAATTTAGAAGGTGGACAACAAATTGCGACGAACATGGAAGCAACACTGTAGTTGTCTCAATATCCAAGCTGTGCAATACTGCAATCCCATAAAAATGAAGGCAGCAAGTGCATTAATGGTAATAGCAATGGCAATAATATTAGCGTGGTATCAACACCAAAAATAGCGATGACAAGAACAATAGTCGTTAATAGAGATGCCAGTAAAGAAAATTACAGCCGCGTCAGCAAATGCAACGGCAGTGACAACTTTCGTGGTACCTGCAATGTTGATGGTAATTGCAATGTCGGTGTTAATTGCAAACTCAGTGGTAATTGCATTGCCAGTTGCAATTGCAATGTCAGTGGTCATTACAATGTCAATGGCAAATGCAATGGCTACATCAACGGCAACAGAATCAGAAGCGGGCTGCAGCTCCTCGCTACCGACGTCAGCTCCGTCGCCACGCGCCCGCCGCCGCCACCACGCGACGCCTTCTTTCGCCGTCGGCGTGGATTCTTACTGAAACCGCAAGTGGGCAGATTCTCCGCGGCACACCGCCGCCGTTCCAGCGGCCCCTGCCCCGCCGCCGCCTCCCCCGCCGCCGAGCCGCTTCCGTGCCCTTCCAACCTCCGGCCTCCGCGCCGGCCTCGTGCTGCTCTCTGTCCCTCGGCGCGACGCGACGCGACGCGCGCACGCTCTCTGCTGCTCTCTACCGCCCCGCGCGCTCGCTCCCTCGCTTTCAACGCCCTTACGGGGAAATTGTTTTAGTTCCGACGCGAGCCTCTTATTCCGAACGAATCTGAAACGACGTGCACTAAAGTTTGCTTTTGACAGTTGAGAAAACAAAAGATTGTGTTGGCGCGAGTGGTCGTGTTTGGCCAATGACGTAAGCGATACAGAGGCGCGGGGCGTCGTAAAATTTTCTCATTTCGTTTCTGCACACTCCTCGCGCTCTAGCGCCCGTCCGCCAGCCAGCTCGAACAGACTGGGTGAGGGAAGAAAAAGACACCTTGTAGGAGATTGTGCCAATCGTAACGTTCCAGATACGCATCGAATGCGCGGAGTGGCTGCAGAAAAATCTATTTCAGATAAACACGTATCTAGTTGGACGTAATACGAAGTTCTGTCAGATGCTGTTTCCGTATGATTTTTGATTCGGATCGGATGTCTAGAGCTTGCACGTCCGTTGCATTCGAGGGATGAAAGAAGATTAAAATAGTTTTGTTATTCAATACAGAAAACTTTTAATTCAATTTTTAACATTGTAATGGAATACAATCTGTACAGATGTATACGTTCTTACACTGAGGATCATTAGTTAAATATTAGTATTATTAATGGGTTTTATTATTAATTTTCTCGGTATTCATGGTTCACCCAGAACAGCAATCTCTTTCTTGTTGGTTGGTCGACATCTGTGGATGAAATGTGACATTTTTTTATAATTGGAACAAAATGATTTTCTGATTTTTCAGATACGTTAGATGCAATAGGACTGACGAAAATTTTCTCTCACTCATGGGCTTAGAAGAATTTTCATATCGCATCAGTTCTGATCAGATTTTCAAATTTACACGAGAAATGGAATTAATCTTAATGAAAATAAAAATTTGTCGATGTATGTTATAGAGTTTAGAGCCGAGTGCATGGCCCACTTCTCCATAACTTCGAAACATTTGCACAAACAAGCACAAACCAGCTGAGTTGTATCTGACGCAGCATTACCGTCGTCTCTGCAGGGACTCTGACGGTCCGGGCCTAGAGTTCGAGTCCCAACGGTGGCGGGTTTTCGATATTAGGTAGACAGATACTAGGTCGAATTCAGCTGCTGTCTGGAGGAGAATTCTAGAGGACTCTGACTAATATCATGCGAATGCCGGAGCAGTATCCTAATAAACGGACCAGGAGCCGGGTGTCATCATTCTTTCCTCCCCCATGCCCTCTCCTCTCCCCTTTCAGACACACTTACATGCACTACTCAACCACCCATGGCCAGTCGGAAGGTTTGAGTTTGTCCCTGCTCTAATGGTGTCTCAAGGCAGAGATTCCTGCAAACCAACCCCACAGGCCAACGTGTACGTCGGCGCCGGATTTCATATTCTAGTGCGGGAGGAACAACGCCACCTCTTGTGATATACATGCACTAACTTACGGGACTAATGACCATAGCAGTCGACGCGCCCGGAAACACAAATCAATCAACATAAGTACAGAAAGCTAACAAACGACTGCGCGCGCGAAAGCAACGCGAAAGCCAATGCGTGGCCAATGCCAGTGCCGCAGAGGCGGGCCCGAGGCGGGCGACGGTGAGGGAGGAGGGCGGGGGCCCCGTTGCACCGGAAGCGGCGGCCGCGGCCTCGGAAACCGCGGCGCCGGTCACGTTACATTATACGGAGGCGCCGCCGGCAGCCGCGCTTCGCTTCGGGCGCCTGCCCCTGGCGCCCCGTTGCCAAATCCTCACACCGCACCTCGACCGCGCGCTAACCGCCTGCTCACCACCCCGCCCCGCCCTGCCACTGCGCCTGCTACACCGCCCGGCCTCTCGCCTACTTCTCGGCCATGCCTCCACCCGCCATAACGTACTAATCACTGACTAGTAAGCCGTCATTCTCCTTCCGGCCATCGCTGGCCCGTGTTTTCAGTGTCTTGCATTGTCCATTCAAACACCCTGCACGTTCATCGAACACTAAACCTTCATTCTATTCCCATGTCCTTGGTTCCGTTCTCACTTCTCTCTCCCATCTTTGATCGTTCATTCAACCCCTTTCTCTCCTTTCATCTTACTTGCAATCTATTTTTTTTCATCGCTGAAGGCATCATTTCCTTCTCTCTTAGATTTTCCCCTCATCCGTCTACAGTCTCGTTCTTCTACATATCTCAACGCCATCCTTTCCGCCTTCTCTCACTGCCTGTCTCTTCCACCTCCTCCGCTCGCCTACCTGCCCCCCTCACCCATACTAGTCTTTCCTCCACACCCTCCTTCTCTCTCTCTCTTTGCGGGCGCAGCCCCTCCGTTGGCCGCGCGCTCGCGGGGAATGTATAGATTTATACTTTGATCACGGAGATGGCTAAGTTGGGGCTGCCGTTAAAGCAGACGGGCCCGCCAAAGCCTCGCGCGCCGCTGTCTCACTGGAGAAGGATTATGCGATATTTTCGATGTTCGGCCGTTCGCTTCCTCGCAGGCCGCCCCAACCCTCCCACCGCGTTCCTCTCGACGGGTCTGCTGCCGACGCATTCGCCCCCTACGGCGGCGACTGTACCGTCACCACTCCGCCACGATGGCGTCTACACATACGACGTACAGAGTGGTCAGATTTCAAAGCTATTTCCCACGAGATGCATGAAATGACCGATTGACGAATAAGATAATGGGAATGAATGAACGGAGATAAAATCAATAATGGATTATGAGAAGAGTGGATAAATAAATAAATTGATGAATTAAAGAGGAATATGTTGTAAATGAAAATAGAATGAATGAGTGAGAAAAAGGAAGTGACAACTCCTACTGTAAAATCCGCGACGCAGTGATCATTCCATCCCTCAACATTCCGCACCCTACCGTCCATCAACCGTATCGCTTTCTCCACTTCCAGTTCATCCGAAAACCATCACACCAATCCCCACCTCCATTCCGCTATCACCACTTCGACGCCACTTCCTTCCCTCACCCCCCTTGCGGTCATCTCCGCCGCCAGCGCGAACGTCGTCATGGACTCCGACGGCGTGTGCTGGAGCCCCCTTCCTCCGGCGCCGCAGCCCGCCCTCGCCTCCGCCCCCGCCCCCAACTCCTCCCGCTGGGCCCGGAGCTGCGGCTTTGCGTGAGGCGGCGCAGAGGCGGGGGAGGAGCGGGATGCGAGAGGCAGATAATGATTGCGGTATTTAGGCTCCCACTTTAGCGCGCGGCGACGGAGGTGGAGCGTGCCGGGGAGCGGGGGGGGCGGGGCGGGGCGGCATCTGACTGAAGGAAAGCGCCCGCGCCCCCTCTCATGCCTCCGCCATCTTCTCCTTGCCGGCTATTCGGTCTCCGGCACCGTCGCTTTCTCTGCTTCCGGTATTGTCGTCGCTGCGCCCGCCCCTGCCCCCTCCCCCGCCACTCACGTAGATTCTTCTCAATGCATCGTCCCGACTGGCGCCCCCCGTCGTTCCGATTACCCTCGTTCCCGCTCCCGCCCCCAAATGTCGCCATCGTCACTGCGACCCTCGCCGCTATCCTCTCGCCTCATCCCTGTCGCCACCGCTACTCACTTCATTTGCATCGCCATCACTACTGTCACCGTCACGGGTATTGCAACGGTCTCCGGTACCGACACCGGTACCATCACCTTCACCAATACTGACTCCGCCACATGCACATGGCTCTATCAGCGTCAATGTCTGTCACCGGTAATAACTCCGTTGCCGGTAGAGCCTCCGTCATTGATATACTGTTTCTCCCTCGGCACTGGCACTGTCTCCGTTAACAGTACCCTCATCACGCTAGTACTGTCTCAGACTCGTTTACCACCTCCGTCACCATCAGCACCTCTACCACTATCACAGTGCCAGTCACAGCTACCACCACCGTAGCCATCATATTTTCCGTCCCCGCCACCGCCTTTGCTTCCCGACCACCCCAACACCACCCCCACCTCCACTTCTCCCCTCGCCCGCTCTTTCCTCCTGATATGTAGCGGAGTGCGGGGCCACGGTCGCCTCAATAGCGGGTGCATTATAAAGACCGCGCTTGTCAGGGGTGGCCAAGGCGGTGTCGCTTCCCTGCAGCTCCCGTGTGTGCACCCCTGCGGGCCGAGGCCATTAGGGAGAGGAAGCCTGCGAGGGAGGTTTTAGCTCCTCTAACAACGCGTGTGTGCAAAGGCCGCCCGCGCCTTAGTGGACGCTCTTATTGTCGAAGTGTCTCTGATGGTATTCTTGGAAGTGGACGGAAGAAGGCGGAGGAAGTGGAAGAATCCAAAAGAGTAAGAAACGAATACATGAGATGCGTTAATTGTTTTTGTGCCGCTATCGCGCTCTCGTAATTCGTAACGAAAAATGCAGAATGAAAGTTTGAAATACAATTATGAATCACAGATTAAAGTTGTTTATTATTATTATTATTATTATTATTATTATTATTATTATTATTATTATTATTTTAAGATTTGTCCAAACAAGTGCTGAAATGATTGGTTTGCAAATTAGAAGTTTCAATAACACAAATCCAAACTTCACTTACTTATCAATCAGATTCATTAAAAAACTACTTATTCAAATCAAATCTTATAAAATATGAATGCTCATCATTTTGGTTTCAATGTCAAAGGACTTGGAAAACAAACATAACTGATCAAAAATTACTCTAAATGGGCAATATAAAATGCATGAGTTAAAAGGGTGTAAAGGAATGGTAAGCACCATGAGTGTATTCAATTGCTTTCGCTGAGTATTTTCCCTTGCTTCTTCACACCATTATTCAAACTATCGCTATTTACTAAACGGCATAGAAACAGTATAGTACGATATCTTCACGATACATTTTCACATAACATTTTTGACACAGTGCCTATGTATCTGAGTGAGTGTATAATAGCGAGGAAAGGGAAAAGGGAACAAAAAAGGTAGATGTTGGGCTCTGTATGCAGAGAAGATGGCAGAGAAATAATGAAGGGAAAAAAACACAGAAAAAAAATGAGAAATTAAGAAAGAGCTAATAGACCCTCCCAACACTTCATGGTAATGATTTGGCTGTTCATCTCATGATGATATTGTTTGATTAATTACAATAACCTTGTTCATCGTCATCGTTAGGATCAGTTAAAACAATGACAGATCAAGTAACAAGTGTCCACCCACAAGTAGCAATATAATATGAGAATTAAACAGTGGTGTTCAAAGAATTTCGCCAGTTGGAACGTGGAGTTGGACGGCATTGCGTGTTTGGACACCCCTGTACGGCGTCATAAAGAGCACTGGGGGCGACGCCGCGGATTTCACGGCTATTGGGAGAGGTACTGCGGTTTACGCAGCGCTAGGCGGTATAAGTTTGGAAAGCACGTAAACTATGTATTTCGTATATCGACGCGTTAGATGTTCCGACAAAAAGTTCTGCGTTTGTAATGTGGCTCTGTGGAGGCAGCGTGTGGGCGGAAGCGAGCGAGGGGAAAGAAGCAGAAGTACAGGGGGGAGGGGGGATGGTGGGAGAATGAACTGGTAGAGAACGTGATGTGAGTAAAGCGTTGGCTCTGACAGTTGGAGACGTGACGAATACAGAGAAGTGAAACGAAGAGGGGTGAATATAAGCTGCAAAGAGTAGAAAGACCTTCTCTCCTTGAATGAACGAGAGGAAGAAAAGCATTATCATAGAAAAAGAAGATAGAAAAACAGCAAATTATGAAGTATGTAGAAAACTGTACAAAGAAGATTAAGACATGATGGTGACAATGGGGTAAAAAGAATGACGAGAGGGAAATTGGGAGGAGTATCGAGGAAGACAAAAAATTAAAAGCACGGGGAAAATTAAGGGAAATATGTAGCAAATGGGAAAGTGAATAATACAATAAGTGAATGAGCGGATGCTGAATCGAAAGATCTTTAGGATAAGAAAGATCTGAGCAGATTGGAATGTGATAAAAGAGGAATTAAGAAACTCGGAAAACGAGCAGAAAGTTAACATAAAAGGAAAAATTGAGATGTAGAAGCCAGCGCGGAGAAGCAGAAGAGGAAGGCTTGGCAAGGGGCGGCAAGGAGGAAGAGAAGAAGGGAGGGAGGGTCGGAAATCGAGCGAGCGGGACCTGCTCGGCGTAACGAGGCCGTAAGGCAGGATTTATATCTGGCGGGGATAAATATAAAAGAGATTGCTTTAAATAACTTCTGAAATTGGATTTATAAGGCAAGGCTCCGCAATGGACAGCCGTTTGATATCTTTAACTGCCTTATTTCACATATAAATGGTTTATTACAACTAATTCCGAGGCAGTTAGCCGCTGGAGGAGCAGCGGCCTCGTCCAGTGCCGCCGCGCCGCCGCCTCCTCCTCCCCCTTCCCCTCCGCCCCCCCAGGCGCGTTATGCATGCCAACGCAAGAGAGCGCCCGGCAGCGGGGCTGTTGACGGATTGGAGTCACCGTGAAATGTTATACAAATGTAAAGTCCAATTTCCATACATCGAATCGCTCTCTTCGGGAAGCGAAGTGGAGCAGGGGAAGGGGGCAGGGAGAGGGAATGGGCGAACCAAGACGGCGACGAATTCGCCGACGGAACAGCCGCTGACGTCTCCGTCTTGCGGGGTTTCAGGCGGAAGGAAAGAAGGCTAGTAACGTGGTTGAGAAAGAAGACCTATGACTGAAAGAGTTCGGAAGAATTTGGGGATCGGAAGATGTATGGGGCCGAATAGAAAATTAGCGATGCTTGTATGGGGCTGTGTTTGATGTGGAATTTTAGACTTGTATAAAAGAAGTATATTAACTACAAAACTCTCTCATGCACTTGTAGATTATTTCAAGAAATAGAAGTAACAGTTATGTAGCAAAATTGTGTGAAAAGCGAAATGAAAACACCTGTCTAAAGAGTTCTTCAAAACATTAACTAAACATAAAATACAACACAAACTTTTAAAATATACACAGTTATAAGAGTGTCCAAGCTTCGACAATAGCTAATCAAAAACATTGGTCATTTAAATAGCGTATTTACTTCTTCTTGTAGAAACTAGCTATAAAAAGAATGTTAAAGACCTACATGAAAAACGAGCTGAACCAATTACGCCGATTGCTCAAGAAATATGTTGATTACAACGACTGAGAACATTTCAATTAATTTTTTGTACGACGTCGAAGGAAAAAGAAAATATAGTGGCTATTAAAGCGTCATCACGAAAAGAAATGCGACTCAGGAAAAGTCGAGGCAACTCGTTTTAAAATACTACCGTTTCTAAAAGTATCGACACAAAATCAATTTGCACGAAAATTATTCCACTTTTATTTCTGAAACAATGCCTATAATCATCAGATATTTTGTGGAGGAGGGAATCTGAATTTATGTGATGTAGTTAAACGTAATACATGGGAGTTAACAGATTCAATTATTTTATTATTTACTGACGCCAAGGAACGGAAATAACTTACTTTCGCCTTTTACTAAAAAAACTGAACGAAGTCTCAAAACAAAAACAATAATTATTGATACAACAGTTAACAGTGACAACAATAAACAGTTTATTTAAGCACAAATTAATAAAAATGCTAATGAACTACTCGCATTCCGTTTAAATTATTTTGCAAAAAAAAAAAAAAAAATCGTTCACCCTTAGTTCCCTCTCTCATGAAAAAATCCAAAAGCACTGCAGAAATATCCATATCCATTTTAAAAATTAGTTTCTCTAACTGGACGGACCATTTCCAATCACATTTAAATGATTATAAATAAAAATGGTTGTATTAGATTTAATAATGACCGTTTCAGGATTTTCAGCTTAAATCCTCTTTTTAATAGGTTTCTACTGTTATTAGGGACATCCCGTATGCCATACTATTTTAATGCATTAACATATTCCCATAAATTGCATTTATAAAAGATTTTAATGTCCGAATGAACCCCATTAACGACGTTTTTCCGCAACCCAGGAATCCATAAAGCTGTACTGGGCTTCGTTCGTGCGAACGCGCAGTGGTAGTGGGGGGGGGAGAGAGGTGGCGAAGGAGGGGGAGCGGCGAGAGGAGCTCGTGCTTCGCGGCACTTCACACCTTCGCCGCCGCTTTACTCCCGCTCTTCACGACCCCCCCCCCTCCTGCCACCATCGCGTCTTTGACTGACTTGCTTCCGCCGCTGCCGCCACCTCCGCACCTTCCCTCGTCTTTAATAACAGCGTTCTGGGGGAAGGAATTTCGCAGAATGTTAGTTGCTCGTACACTTACTGAAGGATCAGTTGAATATGAAAATTCGCAGTGTGTTAATATCAAATGTTGGAAAGACAATTTATAATACTAATAAAAATTCACGTTTTGGACATTTTCATCGTGGAATTCATATTTTAATACACACATCCTCGAAACAGTTATAATTCTATATTTTTAAAACGTTATATTTGTACAAATGTTTACAAGTCTTGTTATTTCCTGGGACTTTCTTAATCTGCCTAACAGCATTTTATAATAAGGCACACTCTTTTAAAAACAAAAACAACGAAAATCTTATACCAACATTTCAGAAACACAAATAAATTGAGAATTATATGTTTGTGAAAAGTGCTCATTATCTCAAAACTACTTGTAGTTCAAAAATTAAACAGTGAATTTTCAGTATTATTTTCATTTTGTGAATAAATGAGGAAAATGCTACAAGTGATTTTCGGATACTTCTCGCCCCCAAAATAAACTTTGAAAAAGTAAAAGGACACCTTAACAAAATGAAACATGGTGCGTTAATTTTATTGTTTTTATTCTTTTTATACTTATATTTTTTAAAGCTTTAACTCTTTTTATTTTATTTAACATTCTTTTTATGTTTTTTATATTTTTTAAGTTGTTTTGTTCGTCGAAAGACATGGTTCGACATTCCACAGAATTTGCTGCGCTCATGCGGCGTGTTTTCGAAACACTGTTCGCCACTAGGCGTCCGCGACGGGCACGCGCTCCGTGAAAAACTTCTTACGGACTTCAAAATCTGTTTCTTAATTTCCTGGCGGCGAGGATATGTATATAGAGCGGCGGGAAGCAGCTCCCATTCGTAATTATTCTTCGCAGCGGGTTACCGCCGCCGTTTTCTAAAACTGAAACACCAATCACGAAAAGTTCAGGGCGCGGCGTAATCTCCCTCGCTGCGCAATTAGCCTCGCTTCCTTATTAATGCATTTCAAGCTTCTTTCCCTCGCTCGGCCGGATATGAGTTCAAATGTTCTCGGGTTCTCTCCCTCTCGCCTTCCTCCGCGCTACGCCTCCGCTTTCGCGCGCCCGTCTCGCGCTCCGCGGTTCGCCGATGGGTCCGCCCCGCCCCTCACCCGCCCCCTCCTTTCTCCCACCCCTGGTCTACCTCTAGCGTTTGCGGGTTTTTCTATACTCCGCTCTATGGAGCAAGATAATGATCCAAAAAATATTGAAGCAAAAATGGTAAGTACTTGTGGTGAAATGCCGAAACAACATTTAGTACGTGTCATTACTTTTTGAATAAAAGTATTTGGCGTCATTGCCTAATAAGTACTTGACTATTGCAGTTCCAAAGGGTATTAATTTTCGATGACAGTTAAAGAGATTCTTTTGCTTTAAGACAATTCATATACATTTAGAAGGACGTAATACCATATTGTGAGTTAACTGCGAGCACTGCATGTGGGTCTCGTTGGTTTCGAGAAGTGTAATTTGACTTTTCACTTTTTGGTCTTATCTCTCAGGCATTTCTCCTTCATAAGCACAAAGGATAAAAAAACACGGTGTTTCCCATTTCACATGTGGTTCATTCACTAATCCTTTATTTAAGATAATTCATTTTAATAGCCTCTCTAATGGAAAATTGAATTTAGAATCGAATTTATTATTCTTACTTGTACCCTTACGATTCTGTTTTATTTCAAAGCTCTGACACTTCGTCACGTTAATGTTCCTTCGTGTCTTATTCTTACTGACTCATTCCCGTCTAGTCATTATCGTAGAATTTTCCCCTTCCCCGGGCTCTCTTCATAGCACGTCTACAACGCTGCATCTCATTTCCGAGTTTCATCATATCTTCCCCTTCAGTTTCTGGAAGCCTCTGACTTCCTCACCCACCCACCCCCGTTCTTCACCACGCACAACACTGCAAGACAGTCTGCTCCTCCACCAATGAAAATCACAGTCACCTCTTCTACAGTCATTTCCACTATTTTTACTTTCCAACTACCCCACCACCACCACCATCATCATCACCATTTCAACCACCATCACCACCACTATTTCGATTACCATCACGCCCCATTTCCATGACGACTTCCACCTCTACCACCACCACCGCTACCATTCCGCCGCCTTTGAGCGGCGCGTGCGTGCGTATCTAAATTAGCATCGCGCCGATAGATGGAGCGCGGGACGTGGGCGCCACCAATTGACACGCGGTCACGCGAGGGCGGCCGGCCCCCGTCCCGCCTCGCCGCCGCCACCCGCGACACGGCGCGGTGTAATTGCGAGTCGCCATCGCGGAATTGCAATTGTGAACTTAATATGGAAATGAATCCCATCGGCTGGTCCGTGATTTCCAAACCAGAGGTATTTTTTTTTCTTCTGCTTCATTTCTTCTGTCTAGTTCCATACGTGATACACAACGTCATCGCGGACTGACGTGTAATTTTTTCATCAATTTTTAATCAGTGCTGGAGTCTTAGGAAATCTGAGTCGATATCACATTCATTACACACGTTCCCCCAAAATTTAGATATTTGACAACAGGTTCACACAAACGTGACCTGGTTTGTAAGACGTGCATTAATTCACGACCACAATCAAATTAGTTAGAAATTTCATTAGTCAGACACACAGCTATTGAGCATTACTTCACATTCGTGGGCTTGATGAACCATTACAATCCCCCTCCATCCTTCTCTGTTCGATCGGAAACTCAACCTCAACTTTCCAAAAGAACCGGAATCCCTTCCGTTAATTATGGTACATTCCATTACCGACGAACTCTCCCAATTCCGTTATTGGCGGCGGCGGCGGCGGTGGCTGCAGGGAGAGACATAACCCGTCGCGTCGGGTCGCGTCGCGTCGCGGGTCGAAGGCTGCGCGCGGCGGCGGAGGTGCGCGAGGTGAGGCGAAGTGGGGCGGGATCCTGGGCTCACGGCCTTCGCGTCCGATTACCCGGAGCATACGCCGCAATTAGGAGGCGCCTTATCTTGTCCTCACGAAGGGCTCGCGCCGCTCGATCAATCGCAGCAGCCGCCGCCGCGAGGGCGGACGCGATGAGGACGGAGGCACCACGAGAGAAGAGGTGGAAGAGGAGGTAATGAAGGGGAAGTGGATGAGCTGGGTGGATGCCATGCTGCAGCCTGTGGCTCAGAGGATGTGAATACGGTCGTTGTGAAATTGTGTAATCGAGTTGATGTAGTAAGAATGACGAATGGGACTGTAAGCTCGTAATATGTGTTGAAATTGTGCGTGTAATTGAGTGTCGCGAAGATCGTGAGAGTGTGAACGAAAATTATAAAAAAAACCTCTCAGGCATATAATACTGAATAAAAGAACCATGTCTGTAAAGAATATCCATATTATAATAATGTGAACAAGAGTTTTAATTACACATGTCTATTTATTTCGTAGCCTATAATCGATCCTGCCTACGAGGAAGGGGTGGTGTTTGCTAAATTAACGTTCAGAAACGAGATGCTTGTCTACGGGGTCGTGTACGTTTAGGCACAAAATTTTGACCCTTGGAAACTTTGGGAGCCTGAAACCAAGCATGGAATGGGGGCTTGCAGTAGGGGGCAGCAACATCGGATCAGTGGCAGGCGAGTTGGGGACTGCGGCGACGGGACGCCGCGTCGGCGACGAAGACGGCAGGGGCGGGGCGGGGGAAGTAAAGGAGCGAGCTGGCGGGGGAGGCATAGGGATGGGCGGAGCTCTCAAGCCCCCAACCCTTTCCTCGGCGGAGGGGGCGGGGAGGGTGCGAGTGGGCGGGGCGGCAGCGGCCTTCCGCGCCCTGACAGCGCAATCATCGCCGCTCATCAGAGCACTTGGCCGGATGATTTATCGCGCGTCTGGGCTAATGAGGCCTCGGGTTCGAGTTTCACAGGCCGCGTTTTGCGCCCCGCTCCACCGCCCCCACCGCCACGCGCGCTCGCCTATCACGCGCACGCGTTCGCCCTGTGACGCACCATTGCGCGGCCTCGGAGCGGAACCACTTGCTCGAGGGCGGTCGCTCGCGCGGTGCCGACTGAAGGCTGGACAGAGCCGTTGCTACTCACTCTCCTAATTGGGGGCGCAACTCCTTTAGCGCTTCCGCAGAACGAGATTTTCTCAATTGCGTGTCGCTACCACACACACCACGGGAGACTGGACAGAGGCTTAGAGTTTGTCCTGGCTGGGGTGGTCCCAATGGAGGAGATACCTAGAAGAGGAAACCTGGAAGCCGAGGTGAATATCGTGCCGGATATTCACCTCGGCTTCCAGGCCCCCGCTGAAACATGGGGGAAAACCGCCACTTCTCTGGAAACACTACACTTACGGGAGCAATGACCTAAGTTGTTAATGCGCTCGGAAGCAATAAACACTCACACATGTGTTTTTGCAACACGCAGCGCTCTGTTGGCCCACCAGCATCGAAGCCTCGACAACACCTATGATCATTTAATCGAAGCCTTGGTTAGCGCGTTGAGCATGTTGGAAGGCAGGTACGTGTCCTTTTCATGTGGAAGTTGAAGTTGTTCATAAATAGGTGTTCATGTCGTTTATTTCTCCCCACATTACATAATAAATCAATTGACATCAACATCCTCATCATATTTTATTTCTTCTTAATCCTCTGTTCCAAATTTGATTTATGCTGGTATGTCCCCAGTATCTTGCTCAATACTCGCGACTTCAAAAATAAACATATGGTAATATTGTAAAAAGGGGGAAGCGAGTTTTGAAAGTGATCCGAGAACTATTCATTGACGTTAAGATGTACCATTTTGACAGAAACGCAGAACACTTTTCTGTTCATGAAATCTCTTATGAATCGCCTCAATGAAATTGTTTTTCTAATAGTATTAAAGTAGTAAACTTGGAATCGCGTCATGTGACAGGCACTAACAGTATCATTACCTGCAGCATCGTGGTACATTTCATACCCATTTAAGACTTTTTTTTCTGGAGTAAGTGTATGAATATTTTTTAATCTGATCAAGTTATGAAAGTTCGAGTTGGTTAGAATTTTTCTACACAGAAAAAGTGTGTATAGAGGTGATGCATTTTATTTTATTGCTGAACAAAAAACATGGCTCCATTTGACTCTTCCAGGTCTCGTAGGACTAGTATAAAGAATGTATATCATTAATACCGAAATGGTGAATGACGATAAATCATAAAGCGAGGAATCTTCGTATTGCTTGAGCTACCATTCGGATAAATGTCTACTATCCTCATTTCCTCGCAGTAAATTAGTCGTTTACACATATGACGCGATGAAAGGTGTTAAGAACACTCGTAATCTCGATCTTGTGTAAACTGTCTCTTTCAGGCACGCAATGTGAATACACGAAGCTAAAGGCTTAATTGAATTCAATGATAAGCCGACATTTATTTACTTTTATCGTTTGTAGGTTTAAGGGACAGCTCATGCAACAGACTTAATGACTACGTGATACTGTGTTATATATTTTGAAATCGACTGAAAAAAGAACGTTTAAGAAACAAAACTTCACATCTCGAATAAAATATTTTTAAAAATAGACAACATATTTTGAACAATTTATTATTCGGGTTAACCCGGGTTACGTCCAGATTGTTAGGATTTATCAACAATGACTTTTTATCAATTCATGTGCTCTTAAGTAATTAAATCATATGTATGAAATTTATTATGTCACTCTCAACACTTCTATATTAACATCTAAAAAACAAGAAATACTCATGACGCTTTGTAAACGAGAACGTAGATGTGCCCTGTTAAATTTTCACACGCGATTTTGAAATTGTACTTGGGATTATCGACATTGTGGGTCTCCCTATTCCGAACTCTCTACCCGCTCCAGTTATTTAGTTAAATACCTGAAAAATTAACCGTCATTCCTTCTCGCTCAGAACATAACTTCGCATCCAGGAATACATTCATGTTCACGTCTCTACTGACATGTAACAATGATCACAGCAGGAACACGACGCACGTAAAGTCACACACAGATCGACAGCAGCGCGCTCGCCAATCAACGGACAACGCGCGATAAACTCGACAAAACGCCCGAGCGCACGCCTCCGCACCTTTCTGCGCTTTTGTGCGCGTGCGTCGCTATTTCACCGAACGCGCGTCGCAATTTGCGCGATTGGCAGCGGGGGCGGCGGCGGCGGGGTGCAGCGACGTGCCTGCCCATATTACGGGCATAGAAAGCAAACGGCCCGTTCGAGCGAAGTCCCATACCCATTGACCACCCGGCATCGAACTCTGGAACAATCCACTTAATATCCCGCGCGCGAGCCCGAACGACCCCCTCAATAGCCCTCCCCGCCACCCCGCTCCTTGCCCCGCGCCGGCTAAATGAGAATACCTACTTCCACGCAGGTATGTGCGAGAGCAATATGACCAAATTATTAATTAAATTTGATCCCGTCCCCCCCATTTGTTCTCTCTCAAACTTAAATTACATTTCGTGCGAGAGGGACAGGGACGGAGAGTGCCGATGCGGAAGCAAGAGAGAGGGAGAGAGAGAGAAGCACGCAGCCGCCCTATTCCCGGGAGCAATATTTCAGGGCAAATATCGTAGAACAATGGCAGGTATCAATTTAATATCTCACGAATTCTGATGAAGAAGGCACTATTGAATCTCGCTGGCTAATTACGCGGAGCCCGGTAACCCGTCGGCCTCCCCGCCGCCTCCGCCATGGCTGCTATCTTTATTGGACGAGGTGAGAGGCGGAGCGGGGGCGGTGGGGAGCGTCAGGGCGAAGGAAGTGTGTCAGCGGCCGGATAACGGAGGACGAGCGAAGAGCAGGGTCCGAGTCGAAAGCAGAGGATAAGGAACGCGTAATTTGCAGCAGTGTTGTTTGGGAGGATGCCATGCAGGAAGGACGAGCGGAAAACGATTACAGCGGGAAGAAAGAGACGTGTCAGACTCTTCTGCGTCCGAAGAACCACGGAGAGAACGGCGACGAGGAAGAGATGCTGGTGAACAACTCGACATGGTGGAGGTACAATCCGAAGAGAAGTTTCGGATGATGCGAGATTCGAAGGAGTGAAAGTGATGAAGACGTGCAGTAAGTAATGAGAAGGGAGAGAATCTGGTACTCTCATTGAAAGGAATGCGTGGCGAATGGGAAGGAGGAATGAGAGGCTGGAGGGAGGGGGGGGGGGAGTTGCAGCGCCTGATGAGTCGAGTCGACGCAGGGAACTCTGCGAAGGGACAAGCATTGAGCAGGCAACTTGGCGATGGGGAGGTGCTGACGGGACGGAAGAGAAGAGGTTGAAGGAGATTCCGAGTATTGGAGCCGGAGAAGTTCGACGGGGGGCGAACGAAGCGGGTACAGGGGCGGGGCGGCCCGCGGGGGGCAACAGACAAATGAGGGCTGCTCAATAAGTCGGTGGCGCCGCTAACGACGGCGGCGCCGGCGGCGGTCGCCCTTACTAAAGCGGAGATTTATGGCCGCCAATTTCTGCTCGATTGTTTACCGCCAGGTGCGGCGCCCCGGCGAGCACTGGGATCACGTAGCGGCGCCGCCCCCGCCGCCCCTCCCTCGCCGCTCCCTGTCGCGCCGATGCCTTTGGCGTCTTCGTTGTCACGTTACTTCGCCTTTGCCGTTCAGGAGTGCACCTTACCTTTCGCGTTATTCTTTCATATTTCTTTTCCATCATGCACGTTTTGTTCATTAACTACATGGTTTAATATCTCTCTATTAATGACTTTCGTTATTAATGTTTTTCTTCATTTTTAGCTTTTTTTAACAACACACTTCCAGTTTTTCGACTTATAGTCCATTTTAATTTGCTACTATCCTAACCGTTGACTAAGATCACTAGAACATATTGTAAAATTGATACATATTTCCAACTTTACTACATGCTCCATGGGTTATTTTGCCTTTATGAGAAGCTTAATATTAATATAATTGAAAATCATAAGTCTCATTCATTTTGAAGTCGATCCTCACTTAAATCCCTCGATATTTTCGATTTCGGTATATTTATTTCTCCGCAATTGTGAACGGCTATTTTCTCCAATTATTCCACACACATCAGTATTCGCCTTACCATTCTATCATTTTTCTCATTACACCTTCGTAGATCTAACATTTATTTGACTCTAATTGTACTTCGATGTTTAGAATCTGTATCCTGAATGTATGCGGGGGTTGTGCAACTATTTGTCGGAACAATAATCGCATTTGGATCTATGTTGTCTCATTACGTCCTTCAGTCATAGGTGCGCCTAGTGCTGGTTTCCGTCCTTCCGCTGCCCTCGGGCCCTGGGATGTCGCGCGCCGTCCTTCTACGGCCGCTCGTCTTCCGCGCCATTGCCTCGCGCCGCGGCCCCTCCCCCCGCGCGCCGTCCTATTCCGCGGCCCGTGCGCTCCATCGCTTCTGCCGCCGCCACGTGCTCCTCGGCTGCCCCGTCGCCGCCGCCCGCCGCCGCCCCCTACCGCTCACGCCACACCGGCTCTTCAACTTCCCTGCCGTTATCCCATCCCCCTGAAACTTCCCGCCCCGCCGCCGCCACTCCCACCGCGACCCATACGCCTCTACCATTTCCCGGCTCACATCCCTTTCCTTCGAAACTCCCGGCTGTGATGGCTTTGGGAAAAAACTGTTGCTACTGCAGCAGTCTTCCATCGCGCTCCATCCTTGTCCCCGGAATATTCTTCAATTTCCTCGCCGTCATTGCCAAAACTCCTACTGCCCGCTGACACCTTCCCCGATGTTCACCACGCAATTTTCACTGCCCAACTGTCGCCTTCACCGGCATCCTCATTGTCGCCCTTGCCGTGAGCCCCGCAGCTTCCATTTTCCCCGCTAAACCCCCCGCCCACCTCCGCAACTGCACCCTGCTCCCATCCCCCGTTCCTTCCGTTACCACTGCCGCCAATCTCGCAGCTTTTGCAACCGTTTCCGTCTCCTCCGTCGCTGCAGGCCACCGGACCCCCCCTCCCCGAATTCACATCACAGCGCTGTTTCAGCCCCACTGCTGCCCTCGCCACGATTCTCACCGTCATCCCACTGCCTTTTTCGCTGCTCTCACTGCTATCACCCCCACTGCTGGCCTGGTTGCTACTCCTGCTCCCGCCTCCGGCGACGCTACCGCTGGTGGCGGTGGGGGGGGGGGCGGCTGGATAATTTACGGGGTCGCGCGCGGGCCGTGACGTCTCCGAAAGCTGCTGCCGCTGCTGCTGGTCCTGGAAGCGATCATTACTGCAATCTGGACTACGCCCGCCCGCGTCACCCTCATCGCAGGCCAGGGAGGTCATCGTCTACTTGCTTCCCTCGCTTTGATAAATACGAGTATTCACACCTGTTCAAACAATTTTGTCTTCCACAAATTCCCGTATTTGTTTCGCTTTACTGTCTCCCGGAGTAATAAAGGGACATTTATTTGGCTGTTGTCGTTTTATCAAGTTCCTCACTAACTTGTTTCTTTCTCTTTTTTCTACTTCTTCATATGTCACATCTTATTTACTCTGCCTTCATCAACGTGCAGAATTGTCCGTTAAACATTCTTACTGATATGTGTTCTTCGGTTGGTAACATTTATAAACTATATTCCGCTTTTCTCCATTTCCAGTTTGCCTAGATTCGCCTGGTATTTTACTACGCTCATGCTCAGCAATGTTCTGTCATTTTATTCAATAATCCGTCACACGTGGTATAACGGACGCCGCATTGTAAATATCCCCTCTCATCTTTTACAGGCGCATCGCGTCTTCTCTTATACTCGACCCATTTTTCTGCAAATGTTTCATTGAAAAATCCTTGAGAATCTCCCTGCCAATACGTTCACCTCTTTTCCCACTCGGTGCCTCTCAGCGCCGAGTTGTTCTGTAGACGATTTTTTTACCGAGATCTTCTTGAATTGAACGAACGTCCCTATTTCTTTCATAGTTGTTGTTTGCTCACCTCTATCACCCATTTGCTATCTCCTGCTTCCGTAGCAACCCTCACGCTTTCAACCTTACTGAAATCATCCGTCCCCCTATTAACCCTACGAACATGCCTTCAGCGACACGACTTCTATCAATTCCAGGTGAATGCCGGAGCGTTACCCTAATAAAGGGGTCAGAGATCGTGAGTAATCTTTCCTTCCTCTCCCATGTCCTATCCTTACCCCTTACCTTTACACACTTACACTTAAATTTAGTAAACAAAATCCAAAGAGTGAAAGATAAAACAGCAAGGGAAACAAGACAAGCACAACATTTAGTAATTAATTTTAGTAAAACTGCACAGGCAAAAAATAGACTATTTGACAAAGGCATTGAATTATATAATAAACTACCATTAGAAATAAAAAACTGTGAACAAATTAAAGAATTTAAAAGAAAAATTATAAAACACATAAAAGTAGAAAATTCATTTTGTAAATAGTTAATAGAGTATACTTATAGATGTAAGCAATGTATGAAAATATGTATTTTATGTAAAAATAGCCGAGAAGGCTAAATAAACAATATCTATCTATCTATCTATCTATTAAATGCACTAGACTAACGCATATATCGCGAGCTTACAGCTTGTCCGGGCAGGGGCGATAGCCCCTGCGAGTTGAGGAAAGCCATCCAAGTTGTCGAATACGCTGGCGCCTGATTTCCCAAATCTTGCAGGGGAAGAACGATGCCGACTCTCGTGACAAAAACCTTCACTACATTTACAGGAATAAAACTATAGTAGTTGACGCGTCCGGAAATACGAAAAATCAATCATTTACTGAGCCACAGACTGAGTCATTCACAACCACTTGTGATCCACAATTTTTCCTTATGATCCTTTCTTGAGTTATTTCGCCTCTGACATTGCAGTTCTTGCTGTCAGCGAAGATGCACACCACGAAAAGAAAGTAATGAAAGTGAGTAAGAAAGATATGAAAAGGACATGCAAAGGAAGCGAAAAACATATTTAAAGACAAACACTTAAAATATTCAAAAGATAGTTATGAAAATTATACTTCAGGTTGAATTATGAAACTGTACAGTGAGCGTGAAAATTCAGTATTTTCTGAAATTAGTCTTAGTCATAGGGTCGGTTCCTAGTTTTTGAATTTAATTTAAGAAGTTCGATATATAATAGGGAAAATTACTTCGGTTTCTTATGTACAAATTCCACAATCATGAGAAAACCTTTAATTCTCCTTAGAAAAATGCAAGAGCTCTATGACGTGCAGGCGAAAAGATGGCAGTGAGAGATCGCCGGGGCCGCCCCATCCAGGCGACCGAGGTCGCACGGGTCCCCACGTCCGGTGACCTCCCGCTGCGCCATCGACGCCCCGCTGTCGTCACCGCCCCAAAACCCACCCCCATCCCCGGCCCGCTCCCCCTGCCGCCACCATCATCTTTGCCAGCTCCACTTCGCCCCGCCCCCTCCCCTTCCACGCACCCTTGGTCCCGTCCGCGCATCTGCTCCACTTACACCTGTACCTCGAATTCACCTTCATCGCTTCCTCCTCCTCCTCCACTTCCGCCTCCACCTCTACCCCTATTTCCAAGCCCATCCCTACCTCTGCCTCTATCTCCACTGTCCATCTCCACCTAGCTCTAGCCAGAGCTCAACCTCTACTGTACCTCCATCTCCGCCTCTGCTACGTCCGCCGCGCCGGCGTCCGCGCCCTCGGCCAGCTCCGGCGGCGGCCCCCGCCTCTTATCTCCGGGCCACCTCCGCCCCTCCATCCCCACCCCTCCGGCCCCCGCGGCCCCGACGCCCCCGCGCGCCCGCGCCGCGGCGCGCCGCTCACGTGAGGCGCGGCAATTAAGACGGCCGCATTATTCACGGCTGAAGGATGCATGAAGAGGAAAGGAAATACGATTTTTATCCTCGGGAGCTGCAGGTGTGTGGCGGGGCGCTGGAAGGAAAATCATTAGCGGAGAGCGCCGCTGAGGCACGGCGCGGCCCTCGCCGCCGCCCCCGCCCCTGCCCGCCAGCAGACCGTCTGATTCTGCCTTCGCTATTGCTACCACCAAAGGCACCGACTTGACCGTCGCCATCACCACTTGCTCCGCATATCAAAATATTTGTCACTAACCTTATGACTCTACTATTCTCACTCTACTATTTCTTTTACTGGTGTCTCCCCCTTCATCATCACCATTACAAGCCTTGAAAAAGTATTAGCCCTTTTTGACAACGTTGTACAAAATGTGTAATAACGTTATGTTCTAAAACCGTTGGTAGTTCATTCGTTTTCATTTGGGTCACGAACCAGTCGTTCAGCGACTGCTGTTAGATCAAAATATCGTCTGCAATAGATTGTTTTCGAACGAAGTTGATACTCTTCGTCTTTCTTCTAATATTCTGTTCCATATTCTGTTCGTCTGTTTCTGTTTAATAATTTCTTATTCTGCCTCATAAACAGATTCATTTTTCCTCTGTAAACTAATTCCTTTCATTCTCCAGATTTTTCGTAGCCTCCGTGGCATTTATATTATCCTTAATATATTGTTGCTTTATTCTCTTACACTTTCATATTTACTTACCTGTCAATTCACTTCTCCCTCCGTCGATTATCATGATTGCTGTCACCGTTGCACTCCATCTACTACATTTATACCGTACCTGCATCCACTATATTTCCACCTTTTCCCTCCATATCTTTTTCCTTGCATCCTCTCTTTTCTTCCTCCACCTCGTTCCTCTCCCCAACTCCTTTCGACTCCATCTCCGCCGTTTCCACTTTCTATCCCCGCCCTTTCCTCCATCCATCCCCACCTCCAACAACTCCATCCCCACCTTCGCGCGCCCCTCCGCCCACCCCTTGCCTGCGGCCGCGGGGCGGCGGCGCCGCTGCCGGACGCATCTGCGTACGGCTGCCGCCACTTCCGCCGCTCCGGGAAGCGCGCAGTGAAATATCGCCCGCCGTGATTCATGAGCGAAAAACGTTAGTATTTCGGACTATTAGCTCGGCCAGCGGGGGCGGCGGCCGGCCGGCCCGGGCGTTGCAAGGGCGCGCCGGGAGAGAGCGCCCTGTTCGTTAGGAGCCCCCGGAAAAAGGGATGCGATGTGGAAGGGGACGGGATGGAGGGTACGAGACGTAACGAGAGTCTGCGGTAGTGAAGATTTTTTTGAATTTCTAATCTATCGTACATATCGCTCAACACGGTCGAAACACACGTGGGGTTACGTTTGTAACGTAAATGGTCCCGTAGTGACGTTTGGTGGTTTTGATCAATGATGTAGTAAGCAATTGGTTGTGCTGATGCTATAATTGGAGTTATTCACATTTTTATTTCAAGTTAGTCGATATTAAAAATCACTTAAGATGATGCTGACCTAAATGTTTTGAATACGATTAGTCACCATACGGTCACGTTGGATTCATTTGTATTTGTTCAATTTTTTCATTTGTTCAAAGTTTTAATTTGCGTGATATAATTAAGTAGAATCGGAAGTAAAGAGAGATGGAATATTAGAGTACAAAACTTGAATAAATTTTGGTTGCTTTATTTTTTTTTCACATCCACAAAATGTATTTACTTTTGAAGACAAATTATCTTAGAAGCATTATAAAACGTAGTTTCCATTAGGGGTTGTACACAAAATGAAGTGCAGCTAACTTCGTATTAATCATACATTTGTATGGGATCTGAACCTAGGAATAACACAAACATTACATCTACAAAAATAACTCTGGAAATTTTGCGCAGGATAAACAAAGGATCTGTTGATACAAATACTTTTTACTAGAGTGGAAGCAGTTAAGTTCTTTATAAATATTTCCTCATAGCTACCTCGCTTCTGAGAACATTACCGACCACCCACAGAATTGCTATTTTACTTCGCAAACTATTGATTTTTCTTCTTATTTTCCCAGGCACCTCCACATACTTCGCGCTCGTATTTCGGAGGAGCGTTGTTCTAAACTGCAAATCCGTGTCTGCGTGAAAGCGTCCAATAAATTTTTCGAAGGAGTTGCGCGCAACGATTGCGTGAAGGCTGCGGCCGCCTGCGGGCGTCTTCCGGGAAGTCCAACGGAGCATCATGCGGCCAAGGAGTAGAGAGGGCGGGGTGCAATGAGGGAGGGCGCTGTGGGAGGAAGAGATGGAGCTGTGAGAGGGAGGGAGAAGTGGAAGAGAGTGAGCTGTGGGAGGAAGTGAGCTTTGGGAGGGAGGGAGCTGTGGAAGGGAGGGAGGGAGCTGTGGGAGGGAGGGAGCTGTGAGAGGAGGAAGCTCTGGGAGGGAGAGGGCTGTGGGGGGAGGGAGAGGGCTGTGGGGAGGGAGAGGATGTGGGGGAGGGAGAGGGCTGTGGGGAGAGGGCTGGGGGAGGGAGAGGGCTGTGGGGGAGGGAGAGGGCTGTGGGGGAGGGAGAGGGCTGTGGGGGAGGGAGAGAGCTGTGGGGGAGGGAGAGAGCTGTGGAGGGAGGGAGAGGGCTGTGGGGGGAGGGAGAGGGCTGTGGGGGGAGGGAGAGGGCATGTGGGGGAGGGAGAGAGCTGTGGAGGGAGGTAGGGAGCTGTAGGGGAGAGAGGGAGATGTGGGAGGAAGTGAGCTGTTGAAGGGAGGGAGCTATGGGAGGATGGAGGGTCGGGAGCTTTGGGAGGGAGTTCGAGAAGGAGGAAGGAGGGTGAAAATGGCGGGGCACGACGAGTGCTCAGGATCCACACGCTTGCGATGACGACGCCTCTCAATCTAATCTTCAGCCAAACTGCCCCGACGCACACCCTCCTGGGGACCACAGCATACACAATGAGCTCACGCTACTGGGATGGAGTCCAGTCCTAACGCGCGTCCTACTTTGCCCAAGTCAAGGTAAGGAAGGGCCAGGGCCGTCGCTGGCTTCGTGCAAGAGAGCTAGGTGTGTAATCATTCGATCATTCAAATATAAAGAAAGATTCGAAGCAGTATGAGTTGGCTCGGTTTGCACAATGGCACGTCAACGATGCCAGTAAGAAGTAAAAAAAAGATAATAGATACAAATGTTTTTGTTTTTATTCATTATTTCAGTTGGATTTTATTACATGCAATAGGTATTGGATTTAGGAAATGATTATCAATGAGTAATATTCATTTCTTTCTTTTTCCTTTCTGACCTATATCTGTTTCCTCTGGATAATATGAGAACGTATGACAGGGATGCAAATAAAATATTGATATCAATGTAAAAGAAGTACTGAACGTGATGAACTTCTTGGGATTTCTTAACTGTAGAGAGAGAGAAGAGACACATACTATTGCTAACGTTATGAATTCATTACGTATTTGAAAGTCATTTATGACATGATAAATAAGAAGAAATCTACCTTTTCCCCACATAAAATATTCTATAACAATTCACTTAATCTGTATTGCGAGATCTATCAAGGGGCACTAGGTGTCGACACTATTAGGAGGTCCCTGATAAAACAGTTAAACAGTCCCGACATTACTCTTTGGTTTGACAGGCCGTAACGAATAGGTTGGACTACAGACGATAAATCTCGGTGTAATAATTCTAACAGATATTGTACAACTACTGACAAAAAATCAACACCTAAAAACAAAGAATTAATAAAAGCTAAAAAAGGCTGTGTATAGATTGCGACAAAGGTGTCTGTCATCATTTCATTATTAGATATCAGATCATAATTTATTCAATTTCCAGTGGATTAAACGCTTCTTCCCATCTCCTAACTTGAATTAGATAATAAAGTTACTAGTGAATCCTATATTTCATAACATAAAGGTTCTAATATAACGATAAAATCTTATCCAGAGAACCATTTCGTAATTGTAAACAAAATTCTCCATCAACGGAAAAGAAGCCAACACCTCGCACTGAACTCGCAGATTGAAGAGCTGTGGACTTCCTGCAGCAGCGAGCGGAGACGTCGCGCGGAACGGGACGTCCCGGCGGAGGTGGAGCTCTTAGCCCGAGGGGGGGGGGCGGCGGCGCGGCGGGACCGACTTATCGTCGTTATGGATGGCGCGGGCCGGGGCGACGGCGGCCTCGCACTTTGTCACGTGGTCCGCCGCCCTCGCGCCGCCCCCAACGCGTAAATGGAGGCGCTAACGATGACTGATACGGCCGATGTCACCTAATTGGAGGCCTGTTTAATAGCAGTCACTTGTGGCGGCGGGCGCTTCGCGCGCGCTTTTTCTCGCTTAGCGGGCGGCGCGGAGCGGAGCGGCGGGGAGAGGGCGACACAGGTCACCGGAGGCTGCCCGGAGAAGAATGAGGAAGCGAGGGGGCTGCGAGGAAAGGGCAAGTCGCTACCTTCGGGTTGCCTTGCCAAGGGACAGGAACGTCGTGTGCAGTTTCACTTCGTGTGCGACTGGGTTGTATTCGTTGAGACAAGTGTGATATTCTTTATGCGAAACTAGGTTGTGGCGTTAAAATACAATTCTACATAAATTTTGAAGTTCACCGTAATGAGCTGTGCATTAAATGATCGGAATTGTATTGGATTATCGGATTATTGGAACTGTAGGTGAACTTTGGATGTCAAAATCCAAGTGGCAAAAGAAACGTAACTCTGTCAATACATTTTAAAAAATCTCCGATTAAAAATATTTTGGCAAGTAGAACGTTAAGATATTGGCTAGAAAATTGTCAATAATATATTATTCCTGAAGGGCGTGCCGGTACTTGCAATAATTTAAACATTAAATAAATGCAAAGAAAAAGAACGTTTACTCACATTCAACAGGAACTCGCTGAGCTTAAACTTTCTCACGAAACTTACCTGCAACAAAACATAAATATATATTGTATTTATGATTATTATGTACATGTAGTAATATAGTATGTGCATATTGTCACATAAATATATGACTTTTATTTATGGAGAAACCAATGACAATAAACAGGCAGATTATAAATTAGCATATAGAGGATAATGTATTTGAAATATTGTTTCAAGCAAAAGTGATATCCAAGTCAATAGACATATTTCATTGGGTTTATGAGAAATTCGTTACGAATAGCACAATAGATCTGCATGTGGCGAAAAGAGAGGAGGGGTCTGGACTGTACGTGAGGGCGAAGATACATGCACCGGCAATGCAATAGTGGTGTGCGTTTAATAATTAGGTCGAGTCGGAAGAGGAAAGGATGGAAGAAGTTTGGTGAACACGGGTATCAAGGCCAAATCGACGGTCAACAGATGCCAGGAAGCCTCGTGAATATTATAAACAAACGGTCGGCTGCGAGGACAGTCAGAACAAGGAAATGCCGAGGAACTGACGATGCAATTTGGCTCGGCCTGGGTACCGATGGCAGCAGTTACTGTAGCGACACGGAAAAGAAATTGAATAAAATAATAATAATAATAATAATAACAACAACAACAACATGCTTGGTAACATGCTTTAAGAGAATGTGACAAAAGAGAAAGGCATCAAGAGAGAGGAGAAGATGTTTTTTGGAGGTGATGCAGTTACGTTGAAATATTCAAAGACTGGTAAATCGTCACTATATCGAAGTGTCGATTTGGACGGCGACGACAGGAGAATACCGAGGAATTGTGGAATGTGGCAACTGGAACAAAAAGAAAGCCACTAGGACGGCAGGGAAGCGAAGTCGATGGACATACAAAAATCGTGGTTTGCCCCAGCAGTAAATACTACAACGAAACAGCGTAGAGACTGCACAGCGGCGAGGAGTTAGCGGGGCAGAGAGGAATCATGAATGCCGACAGCGGTAAAGACAACAGCGAAACAGAGAGCATGGAGACTGTACAGCAGCGAGGAGTTAGCGGGGCAGAGAGGAATCATGAATGCCGACAGCGGTAAAGACAACAGCCAAACAGAGAGCGTGGAGACTGCGCGGCGGCGCGGACTCGGCGTGGGCGGTGCTTCTGCGCGTGTGGCTAGCGCAGCGGCGGCGGCGGCGGCAGGCGGAGCGCCGGAGGATACAGCGACTGGGGGCGGCGGCGAACCCGGCCGCGTAATTGGAGGTGCTCGCCAGACGCCGCGGCGATAGCATCTTTAATTTAGCGCGTCTAGCGCCGGACGGCCGCTGTCGGCTCCCCTCGGCCTCTCGCCGCGGGGGTGGGGGCGGCGGCGGCGGCGGTTCGCGCGCGTTCGACCTGCCTTCGCCCGCCCCCACCCCGCGCCAGCTACATCGTCGCGTTTCTCTCGTCGCACTATCCCCTTCGGACGTCGTTCTTGCCTGCAACTGCCAATATGCTTATTACTACGTTGCCCCACTCTCGTGTGGAGATTGCACCCGTCGTGGTTGCTTCGCTGCATTCCGTTTCTCGTTCTATTGGGTTGAACGGAAATATAGAATTCATTGCAGGTGCCGTGAATCACGCACCTGAAGATGTGTTACACGAGTTCAAAGTGTTCCGAACTTCAATAGAAACAGTATGTTCATAATAGTATGACAATAGAAGTTAGTTTTTTACGTCTCCTTGTCGGTGTTTTGGGATGCAACCCGCTGGACCCTTTAGCCTAGGTGGATTCAATGGCGGATTAATTATAGTACTATATTATAGTACACATAATAGTATATTATAGTTAGTTATAAGAGTTGTAAGCGACAATAAATGGCGATGAGAGTGAGAGCAAGTCGTGATGGTGGTGGGAGGGGCGAGAGGGTTGGCGCGGTGCTGAACTGATTCAGCCTTCGCTCGTCCCTGAACAGCCCATCCAGCGCTTCCTCATCCGTCATCGTGCTTGGCGTTGGTTGTCAGCCGCGCGAACCGCTCCACGAACGGAATGTCTACCTCACATTTCAGCCTTCTCTTTAAAATGCCACTTTCCCCTTGTTCTTACTGGAGAACAAATGAAGAAACATTAGATTGTGTTATGGGTATTGAACAACGTCACAATGGAAACGAAATACTATTACCCACATAACGGACACATACTGTAACGAATTAATGGACACATACTGTAACTATTAGATTTGCAAACTTATTTAAAAGGTTGCAGTGGGATTTCGAGAATCCTCAGAATATGCCGCATGCGATTGAACTTTTTGACAATTCACTAATGATGAATAACACTTTTCGTTGATATGGTAAAAACCAGTCTTGCGTTATATTTAGATATTGAAAGACTTGTGTTCTTCCATTACATAATATAATGGACTAACTGCGTTCATTTTGTCATGTACAATAAATGAATCCACATGTTTTCTTGCTATAACTGTCGTTGATGACGTTCACAAACGTTACATTACCAGATTTTGGTGAAAATAATGTCCATTTTTCGTAAAACATAAAATAATAATTTCAAATACTCAATATTTTCAAATAATTGCCTCTTTTAAAAAGAACTGAGACGTCCTAAATACGCAAAGCGGATCAAGCGAACGCCAAGTGCTCCCAAAACTCCGCTCACTCTTTCGCCGAGTCAGCTCCACCTGCGGGGGGAAGTGGGGGTGGGGCGGCACTGCGCGGCGCACAGCTCGGGGAATCCCAATAAAGCTGGAAAGAGCGCGTATTAACCACGTGGCCGGACGCGCCACTCAAAACGTAATGAATCGCTGTAATCTTGCCGGAGTAGCGGCGCCCGCCCGCGCCGCGCCACTACGCCGCCGTCGAGATGCCGTAACACGCAACGTAATGGAGCTCACAAATCCAGCAGACACGCGGCCCGAGCGGCCTGCCACTCCACTCCACTTCGCTCCATTCCATTCCACTCCACTCTAGACCAATCCAGCCCGCATCGCTTGCCTCGCCCATTTTTTCGCTTGCTCGCCCACTTGCCTACCAAACACTCACCAGTCTCTCGGCACCATTGCCCAGTCGCTGCTCGGCTCTGTTGACTGTGAGTCCGTTTGCTCAACTCTTGGATGCTCAGTTTATTTGTCAAGCGACTAGTCTTGTGGCTTTCCAACTTTCTTGTTTGTCAGTCCGTTTGCTCAATCTCTTGAATGCTCACTTCCACCGACAATCACTTGTCTTCCTGCTTTCTAGCTTTCTTGTCTGACACCTGGGTGGTTCAATCTCTTCAATGGTCACTTGCCCCGATAAATCATTTGCCTTTTCGCTTCCCAGTTTTCTTGTCCGTTTTCTGTTGGCTCAGTCTCTTTCCCACTCAATGCTCACTTTCCCTGCCAAAACACTTGCCTTCTCGCTTTCCAGGTACATTGTTCACCAGTTCGTTTGCTTAGTATCTTGTATGTTCTCTTTTTCTACTACACCCCGCCTTCTCTCTTCCCAGGGCTCTTGTTAGCCAGTCCATTGTCAAAAGCATGTCTTCAATGTTTTCTTTCCCTGCTACACTACTTGTCATTTGCTTGCCAGTTCATTTCCCAACTCGTTTGCGTGCTCGCCTGTCTCTTTGATTCCCTATTCGATTATCAGTTCATTTGTCTGTTAGCTTTTCAGTCCACTTGCGAATTGCCTTGCCAACCCATTTGTCACTCAGCCCACGAGTACCAACCTACGCTATCGTACTTCTCAACTGTCATCCAAGCACTCGCTTTCGCTTCCTATCATCATTCCTCTCAACAAACCACTTACTTGCAAATTGAATACTACGCAATAATTAAGTTGTTATTAAAGCTATCAGGTTACTCCAGACGAACTATCCCGCCCACTTGCCATTTTAGCACCTTTGATTTTAGTTTTCGTTTTAAAGATTTTAGGACGTATATACTTCTTATTTATTCTCTCATTTTGCCTATTTTGACGACTCTCGCAATCCTGTTTTGGAAATTATCAATATACAATTCACTTACCCGGTATTTCTGGCACGAATGGAGAACTATAATAGAACTCTACCTCACTTTACTTGTAATATAAAAAAGGACTAGAGTTTGCTTGGGTTTTTCTTTATCTGCGTTGCTCATACCATGCATCACATTTCCTAATTTTCGTTAGGTATTACTCCTTCCCTCTTTACCCTTCAGTCAATACTCGTACATGCAACATCATTTTATACCTTCATTATTATTTTGCTTAATACTTCCATAACCTTTCTTACAATAATATTACTCAAGTTCTAGTACGAATTTTCCTTTAACGTACAATTCTTTTCCACAGTTTTCCTACATACTATTTACAACAGTCCAAAGGCAATCTGGAAACACAAAACCAAATCAACATTTCATTTCTCGTTCCACCAACCGATTCAACAGCGCTCCTCTGGACCTCGCCATCCTCTAACTCGCCCTCTGGCGTCGAGGTATGCATTTATAGCAAATTATTTAATGGGCTACAATTACAAAAATACGACACGCATCACCGCTCCGCTATTTAAATGTACCTGTTTGCTTTCATTATGCTGGCGCGTTTAATTTCGGCGCGGCGCCTCGTTAGCTCCCAATTTATAATAAAAACGCGCGCATTACGCGACCGCGCGCGGTGGCTGGGGCGTGGCGGAACGGTTGCCGGTGGTTGCGGGCGGGGGGTGGGGAGGGGGACTGTGCAGCGGCAGGACGCCGCGGCAGCAGGAAGGAGGGGGAATGTGGGGCGGAGCGTGAGCGGGAAAATGTGTGATAGAACGTACAGAAGATTACTGAATAACGGTAAAACCAAGTCGTGGGGGGCAGCGAAAGACAAATTATTTAAAAATTAAAAGACAAAGTACGAAAAGATGCACAGTGCAAATCAGCTATTTGTATGGTTTTTAGGTGTACCAAACTGAAATCTAAGATGGAGTTATTTCATACTAAAGGATTCCTAGACACGCATATTCGGATAATTATAATCACTTCGTCTTTTCCAGATATTTATATTTTGTGAATTCATTTCAATCACCAATTTTTACAATTTAATTTTGAAAGCAAAGGAACACAAGAAAGAGAAAGTTGAATTCTGCAAAACTGCTGATACGGAACGAAACATGTTTTTCATTCAGTGACGGATTCTAACTAACGGTTTGCCACCAAGATTGCCTCTATGAGTGTGCAGAATCACGTCAAGGCAGGAGTACAAGGGGGCCGTCCATAAATTACGTAACGCAATTTTCGAGTATTTCAACACCCCCTCCCCCCTTGTAACGCACTTCCCTATGTAACGCAGCGTAACGCTGCTCAGACCCCCTCCCCCTTTAGCGTTACGTAATTTATGGATGACCCCTAGCGCCAAAGACCTGTCGGTTGGAGCGAAGGTGTCACGTGAAAGATGCAGTGCAGGGCTGCGGCTCCTTTGACAGGCATTCTGTTTTACGGCGGCGTCGGTGGCAGACTATGCACCGCGGCGCGGGCCACGGGGCGAGGCGCGAGGCGGCGAGGAGGGGGCGGGGCCGGGCCAGGCCAGGCCGCGCCGGCGGAAGGCGGGACGGCCTGAAATATCGGCGTGCTCGGGGCCGCACTCAAGACCGAGTTGCTAACTTTGTTTATGGTCCCCACTGTACATCCGACGCGTTAAAAGCAGAACGCCATCGCTCATTCATTCTATTCATTCAATTTAACACTGGTACGAAGTTTCGAGAGAAAAAATAATATTGTTTTTTATATTTATATATATTTCAATCCTCGCGTGCGGGGGTCGCGCGCCCGGAGAGGGGGCGGGGGGGCTGCGGGTTGGGCGGGGGCGGGAGGGGGGGTCGCGAGGGGGCGGGGCGAAGGTCGCACGCTGTGCGCGCTAATGTGTTATGCATGTTCTCCACCATTTCTTGTTTCCGTCTCCCGCGAGCGCTATCTGTGTCACTCTTTATTCTAGTTAAGGCGGCCTCATCAACTCTATCGCGCGAAGGGGATCAAATCCAGAAGGTGGCTTTTTGTGTTTCGGCTCTTTGCTTCCTCCACCGTCGCCGTCGCCGCCGTCGTCGTCGTCGCGCGGCACCCGCCCGTCGCCCGGCCCCCGCCGCCGCCCCCGCCCCCGCACCGGGCCTTTCTCCGCCTCTTCGCCCCCGCGCTCCCGCCCCGCCCCGCCCCGCCCCCGCCGACTGCCACCTCCTGGCCGCCGCCGCCGCCGCCGCGCCGCCTGCACCCATCTACTTTACTCAGTACCCCGACAACCGACACGGAGAGTGCATTCTCAGATTCTGTTTACCATATATATCATTCTTCCTTGAAAATAATAGCAAATTCATGTACCAGTCTATTAGCAAAAGGATTTATTTTCATTTTGGTTGAGAGGAGAAGAAGGGCGGCCCGCCGCCGGCCGAGGAGGACGGCGAGAGGACGGACGCGGAGACGCGAGGGCGGACGGCGGGCGGCGAAGAGAGCGAGTGCCTGCTCGCTGGAAGGCTTAAAAAATCAAGGCTTCTCCGCCCTAATGGTTCTCGGTCAGCGCAGAGAGCGCCTGTACGTCTCGCGTACAGCCCATTCCATCTCGGAAAGCCGCTCAAGCCATGAACTTGGCGGAAATCGAGAGATGTTTTCGTCGCCCTGGCACATTTTTGTTTCGAAATCCATATTGTGTCGTTTATACAATGAGTATCAGCACTGGCAAAAATTTGGCAGTTCACATTTTACTGATATTGCAGAAGTAAGATATGGCTTAATATGATTTACGATCATAGTGGGAAGGTATGAAGTTTCTCTGGGGATTTTTTATTCTTAGTTAAGTTGTAGACCCAATGCCGTTTGCATTTTATGAAAAATACAATGTTTCGTTAACAGAAAACGTTTATTTAAAATTATACAAATGCAAGCTGATCTGATAATTGACGTTTACGTAGATGTTCTGTATGGTGTTTTCTGGATTAAGACGCAAAATATTCGATCAGTGCAAATAATATTAGAAATGTAATTTCATGAGGAGTGCGTAATTTCATTGTTTCCTGTTAGAAGATCCCCGGGTAAATAACGCATAGATCCATCAGTCAGATTCACCTTGTAGGCTGGCGTCCAGAGAGATTTGAAACCGAGTGCAGGAGGCGGTGGTGAGCGTGCGGCGCGGTGGGAGCGACGCGATTAGCGATGTGACGCAGGTGCGGCGGACGGCGTGACGGGAACGGCGTCAAGGGGGGGGGCGGCGTCAGGGGGGTTGTGGGGGGCGATTGCGGGGGCAGGGGCTCGCGAAGTGCGTGCGGCGGCAGGCGCGTGCCTTACCGCCCGGCCGACGTGGGCGGTGCGGGCGGTGCGGCGCGGCGGTTCCCGGGCTCTGTTATAATGGGATTGTCTTGTATGGATGATTACAATAGGGCACTCAACCCAATCACTTTAAGAGATGAAGAGCTCCGGGAGGGGCGGTAGCTTTCAGGAGCTGCCGCCGCCAGCGCGCCCCGCCGCCGGCTCGCGCACTCCGAGGGAAGAAGTGAGAGAGTCGGCGAAAGACAAGGAGAGAAAGAGACGGTGAATGAAGGGGGAGCGGGAGCAGTGTTGCGGAGAGTGGTGTGCGAGGGAGACGGTAAGACGGCGAAAGAGATGGAGCTACTTTGGCGAGAAAGATGGTGGGTGAAAGGGTGAGAAAGTGAAGGGCTGAGAGGAAAAATGGCGAAAACCAGATAAAGCATGTGAGAATAATGGAGAAAGAAAAATGAAGACAAATCTTGGAAACACAGGAGGTGAAAGAGGAATTGTTGGCAGAGTCAATCAGAAGAGAACAGTAATGTGTTGATGAGAAAGAAGCAAGGAATAGGTGTACCTCAAGGACGGAAATATGATTTAGGAGTTGCAGAGGAGTCTATTCATAGTGGAATCGACAGCTCCAAGCTTATCTGTCTGTTAACAACATAACAGAAACTCGAGCACCGTGTTAGGATGACGGTGTCTCATTCAAGCAATGTTTGACGGTGTCTTCTCAAAGTCCACGTACGTCGAACTACAGCAACGAAGAACTTCGAAAAGATATTTTATTGAATTCCTAACCAAGTCATTAAATTATTATAAAGTAAAAACTTCTTTGAACAGTCTTTTCTTAGTTTCTATAAAAAAATAATTTTCACGTTATTCTCGACTTCGGAATACTCTCAATTTAAGAGATTAACAAGAGTATGCCCAGTGTTCGATTGATGCTTCTGGTGAAGAAAAATTAGAATCGAACAGCAGATCGGCACTGCATTCGTGGATACGACAATGGCTCTAAAAGCACATTGTCGCGAGAAACGTAAACCTTTTCCCCAAGACCCCATTCTCAAGACTCCTTCAACCGGATCTGTGGTGGCCGCGTCAGCATTCGTCGGCCTCCAAAGACCCATCGCCACGACCTGCAAGAGCACCTCCGACCTTATTTAATTACCCGCTGGCGGCTGTGGACCAGGTCGTTACGAGGGCGGCAGTGGACGACCGGGGACCTTTCGAGGCGGTCACGCGCACGGAAACACTCCAGGACCTCCGCGTCCGCAATCGCCCGTCCGGATAGCCCCGCACGCACCGCCCACCCCACCCGACCCTCCCTACCCATACTACCATGTCCGTCGTTCTATGCCCGCAATCCCCTCAGCTTCTTCACCAACACCTGCCCTACCCATTCGCACTGCCCCGCCTCGCCTCGCCACGTCACGCTCCCTGCCTCTCTTGCCTCGATCAGTCACCTCAGGTCGCTCCGTTCCCCACTGCTCGAACTGCCCCGTCACGCCACGTCACGCCATGCCCCGGTCCCTCTTGCCCCAGTCCGTCCCCTCAGCTCGTACCGTCCTTCCCTGCTCGCGTTGCCCTGCCTCGCCTTCCGTCCCAGCCCACTCGACCTGTCCCGCTTCGTCCACCCCGATCCCAGCCGTCGCGTCGGCGCGGTCGCGCAGGCATCTCGCGCACCCGCGCGACCTCGTCCACGCGTTAAGATTACGGGGGCGCTGCGTGTCCGAGCGGCCGCAGCCGCCGCCACCCGCCTCCGCCGTCGTTGCTATCGCCCCCAGAAATCGCAGCGGGCGGCGGCGGCGGCGACGCAGCCAGCGCCGCCGGCCCGAGGTTACCCTCGCACGCCCCCGCCGCCGCAGCAGCACCATCGCCGCCGCCGCCCTCGCTGTAATGGCAGGAATTAGCACGGCTCCCGGGAGCATTACGGCGTTCCCTTAATGGTATTCGACACAAGTAGGCTGCGTGCCAGCATCCATTATTGAGCAGGTATTTAACGTGTGCGTTATGCCGGCGCCGGGCTAATAGGCCAGACTTAGGCGAGCGGCGTTCGCCTGTTCGCTCGCCCGCACGTTGCCGCCGTCGCAGCCGCCGCCCACGCCGCCATCGCTTCGCGCCAACGCTTATGACTGAGGCGACGGTAGGGGTGACGGCGGTGATGCTGGTGGTGGTGGTGGTGCCGATGGTGGCGGTGAGTGTGACGGCGGGAGCAGCGTATGCGACGGCAGAAGCGCCAGCGTCGGCAGGAAGAGCGTCCTAATGTCTCCGTGCTCGTTCGCCCCATCCCAATCCCGTTACTTGACCGGGCCCGTCGCTGCCGCCTCCGTTCACCAGCCTCTCCGCCTCCGCCTCCAGGGATTAGCCTCCCGCGCCGCCCACTCTCTACCGCCGCGTGGCCGCCGCCCCGCCGCCGCCGCCGTCGCCATTACCGGAAGGAAGAAAAGCCCCAAACGCGCTGCGAAAATCCCGGAGGTCCCCTTGGCCCCTTCTCTCCCGGCGAGCGGTTTCCCCGAGCGCCGCTAGAGTGCGCTGCCGGCGCGTGGCGTGGCGCGGAGCGGGGCGTGGCGGGGTGTGACGGCGAGGCGCTTCTTGGGGGCGGAGAGTGGCTGGCACGCCGATGCTTCTGCCGTGGGGGATTTGAGCCTTGAGAGCTGAGTCCTGCAGTCGTTTTGACAACGGCATACGCGTTGAGATTGCGTCATTTTTAAGCTGTTGCCATTATCTTCAAATCTTACGGGGTTAGGATTCGCCGTATTTTATACGCATGACAACCCCTTCAGAATGAGGAGATTTTAAGAAGGGAAATCGAACTCGCGTATTTTGTCGACAATTCGCAGGTGAGTACAATCATAATACGACTAAAGAGTTATGAATTAACTCTGGGAGGTATTGGAATTTTCTGAAAACATTTGCATTAAAATTAAATAAATCATGAATAATCATATGTTCTGCTGCGGACTGGATTGAATGGAATGAATATCTCAACGCTTTGCACACCGTTAGTCACACGCTCCTTCCGCAATGAGATTTGTACTCGTTCAAATCATTCGGGTGGAATTTTTCCTGATATTGAATTTCTCAGTATTCCCAATATATCAGTCATGTGGTGTTCGAGACCCATTTTTTGTTTCCATTCTTTCACACATTATGCTTTATCCTCGTACTGGATTTCATCCTACGCTGAATTTCCCAGTACTTGCAATTAATGGACCGTATGTATGGTTCAATCACTTATTGTTTGTGACAGCCTTTTGTGTATTCACAGAGTTGAACTCCTCTTCTAGGAACAAATCCTATTTTCACGGCTAAATTCCAGAATTGAAGTACATGGAGAGATGTACATTCTAGTACTAGGTAATTTGTTTTTGGAGGACTGCGTAATCGAAAAAACAAACAATTTGTCTCCTCATGAAGAAGCCATTGAAATTAGCGGAGTGTGCTAATTACTTAACCATTTCCTCAAATCTCCAGTCCGTTCTCGACGTTTGTCCTCATTCTGAATAATACTGAAATAGTATAATTTGTATACCTATTTTCAATTCTTAAATGATAATTTGCAGTTTTAAGTGACGTATTTTGAGCAGTATCATTTTTAACAAAATAACTGAATTTTTGTTATATATTAACACAATATTTAGAATTAAATAAGTGGCGGATTATTTGATTCTGCCTCTTCCGTATGGAAACGCAATGGAAACTGATCTCATGACATCAACACCCAAGAGAGAAAAGTCCTCCAGAAGTCAAATGTACTGTTAACGATATGCTTTTCAGACACACAAAAGCAACTATTACACTTAAACGCTAAGGTTCAAATAAAACGTCTAAAAGTCTCATTTTGTAGATTAGGGGATAGGAAAAGAAAACCTGCGTCCCCGCAGGACCTAAAAATCCAGTTTAAGACTCTAAAACGTATAGTATTTTCTCGTTGTCGAGAGTTATGCACGAGAGTAGTATGGTGCAACGTGTTGCGGGTTGCATCTGCAATATATATATATATATATATATATGTATATATATATATATATATATATATATATATATATATATATATATATATATTTATAAATTTTAACACTATATTATAGGAGCCGCGGTAGCTTAGTGGTAGGGCGCTACAATACACAGTTTTGCACAGCGTGAAGAACTTTAGCGAATTAGATATTAGCCCAATTTCGAGACTCAGTATGCCCGAACTCCTACGTTACGCGAATGGAACATGAAGAAAAACTATTTTACCAGAATTATCAAGTGTAATCACTTTTGTCGAACATTAAACCAGTCACGTGATTAGGCTAAATGAAATTTGTTCCCATGGAGGCAGTGTGCTGCTAACTCTGTATTCCCATGATGCATTATCATGTTTATGGTATTTGTCTGCATGTATAATTATTTGTGTAAACGATAATAGTTACGACATACTTAATCATATTTAGTTATAATATAATATGCACTGATAAATGATTGGTGAGCAGTCCTAGTCGAAGAAATGCGAATCAAGAGAATGTAGCTTTATGTAAAGCGCTAGCGCACATTCTGCCGTTTCAGTTCGAAACAACTTCCAAACGAGACGAAAACGTTTTACGCTTTACGTTGGAGACGTGATTGCCCAATAACTGTTTTTCGCTACTCTAATGCAAAAACTCTGTATTAGTGACGACCGCGTCCTCCCCTCCTGCGGCGCGTCCGCCGTCCCATGGAGGGCCGCCCACGCGTCGCCCCTCGCCGTCGGAGGGCCGGGCGCCGAGGCACGCGGAGGCGCCGGGGGCCCGGGATCGCAGCCGCCGCGAGGGGCACAGGGGCACGCGGGGCAGCCGCGGCATCTGGGCGCCCGCGGGGATGTGGCCCCCCCCTCCCCCACCCACCGAGGGCGCTGGCGCAGGCCCGGCCAGTGGGAGGAACTCGCTCGCGCCCGGGCACAGGTGCTGCGGGCGACCCGAGGGCGCATCGCGCCCGTCTTCACCTCTGGATGCCGGAGTTCACATCCTGGTTGACTCGTGTGCAGTTTGTGTTGGTCAAAACAGGTTCCTGGCAGGTCTTTTTTCGGGGTTATCTTGTTTACCCTGCCTCTCGTTTCTCCATTGACCAATCATCACTTAAATCGTATCAGTTTTCATCACCTGACCATCCATCTCTGGTACGGCAGGACATATTTTATTACTATCATAATTAAGAATCTTGGTACAAGGGATCTTTTAGGCGGAAATTTGGGAATTTGAATTTACCTGTGAGACCACATGATACGAAACAAAAACTGTTATTTTCTGTTACTTCAAGAATGTAATTTCAAAAGAGGTGAATTCGTTACATGTTTACTACGAAACGGGTTGTTTAGTTACTGTACATACACTATATTTCTAAAAAACAATTACGAATAGGTAAGAGGGTGTGAATTCTGATATCCATTGCGAAATCTTGCAAAAATATACATGTAATGAGAACATAAGTGTACAAATATTCATGTATGTACTCACAAACTCGTACACAAACCTACCTAGATGAAATGCACCTCACAACATACCAGAACTGTAACAAGCCCACTCATAATTCCTGAAATTCGAGAGCAGATGCAACCAAATGAATGTAAGAATATGAAGCGTACGCAATCATATTGTAAGTATATGGAGCTTCTTCCTTTCAAATTATGTTTTAAAGTATAATAAACTTTATTCATATAGTATAAGAGTAAAAATAATTAATGTTTTATCCGCCCCAATAACGGAACTTTGCTCTATTTAAAAAAACAAAAGGTGAAAAAATCAGATCATGGTCTCAAGACATTCAATATTCCGATATTAAGACTGTCCAGTGGTACTAACTTTGAAATCATGCTTTTATGATGTTCCAAAAGTCCTACTAAAGTATATTGTGCAGTGAACATGTTCCATAGTGAAGAAAGTTGTACTTGATGAATGCTATTAACATTTTTTCTAAATAACCTATATTTTATCTCACGTTACACTTATGTTCTCGAACATAAACATAACAACAATACTACAACTGGTAAATTCCCAGGTGATGTTGAAATATATAATTTTTAAATTATATAACGAAAAAACAGGTAACTAGTTTTTGATTTCCTTGGAAAATCAAAGTTAAAATCGCACACTCTTTACATGGAATTCGAATCTACAAACCACAGTTTCAAACAGGGCACATAAATCCAAGGCCACTTGGATCGGCACATAATCTACACACAGCAAGTTCGCAATTTCGTCCACTGTCAGCAAGGGCGAGGGCGAGGGCGATGTCTGTGGGGGCGGCGGAGGGGTTGAGGGAGGTCGGAGCTTCCGGAGGAGGAGGAGGAGGAGACGTGGCCGACATATGCCGCGCGCCGCGTTGGGAGGGGCCCGCTAACAGCCGGCGCCCCCTGTCCCCCACCTCCGCCCCCGCCCCCGCGCCGATGCGATGCCGCAATTATGGCGCCGTGTCCGCTTATCGGAGGGCGTGAGGGCGATCCGCGGGGCTCGGGAACCGCGATCCGCGCATGAGCAGCTCCGTCGGGCCTTGACGTTGCATCAGGTCTAACTCATAATTTGCATCTTTGCTTATCTGGTTACTATTTATTACGATTAATTATTTCATTTGTCTTGTTTTCTGAAGTGTTTTCAAGAAATTTAATCACTTTAGCTCAAGGTAAAATCTACAAATGTATTTAAACATCTTTGATTGTGATAACAGAATTAATAGAAATAAGAAAAGGAGATAATTTTTTTTCGATACTTGAAATAACAGGTTAACCATTCAAAGTGCTTTTAATAAGCTAAGTATTGCATTAACTCATTTTTATCGCAAAAAAAATAAAATAAAAATATATTACGACGTATGAGAGAGTAGTATAAAATTCACTTTTTTCTTTACATTCAGAATCCCTACTACACTCTTTTATTATTCATTATTGAATTATGAATAAAGGTGTCAATAAGAGTGGTTAGCAACATTTGAAAATGTAGAAATCTTCTTTCACTCCTAAGTAAGAGAAAATGTTCATCTGGCGAACGAACTACAGATTTGATTTTATAGCAATGCTGACAAAATAATAACTCCTCCAGGCCCTACGCAACCCACAACTAGCCAGAAGAGACACTGACAAATGTTAACTAATCGTGGTCTTATTATTTGTTTCTGAAGTAATACCTAGCGATTGTAGGGGACATTTTGATTCCTCTCTTGCGTCAGATGCAATAAGAATATGCCTTTTCGGAACACACCTACCTGAAGTTTTGTCAAGCCAATAAACGGCAATAAAATATTTGCTCTCGAATCACAAGAATACTTAACAATACTTTTCGGAACAAATGCAAAATATACTGACGTGAACCCACTCCGCAAAATCTACAGAGTACGTTTCATCGTCTCACACCAATGCGTAATATGAGTCTGCGCAAGAGCCTTCAACCAACACGAACGTGCACAAACACGCACGAAGCGAGATCACGCACTTCCCAAGTACGTCCTTAGTGAAAAGTACTCGCACTCGTCTTTCCTCCGCTCGTACCCACCCACACTCCACCTAGACGCCGGGCAACGCCACACCACTTCTACGCAGCGCACTCTTCTTGTGTCGGCCCGCGGAAAAAAAGCTGCGCATCGGCGCGCGCAGCGGCGCGTCCAGACAAACAGCGCGTCGGCCCGGGGGAATCCCCTCGTGAAGTTGAGGTTTCACCTCTCGCGCCCGCAACCTATGCCCCTCCCCCGTCAGCCACTGCCAAAATATATGCATGGCGAGGAGTCAAGAAAATTACAAAGTTTGTTTCAAAGTCCGGAGTCCCTCCTCCCCCATCGCCCGCCCCGCCCCGCCCCGCCCCGCCCGCCCTCTCTCGCCTTGGCCTCGGCCCCAAAATTCAGCCTCAGTCGTCAGAGGTACTCTAAGAGCGCTCTCAGGCGGGAGCCTTAAAATTTATAGTGCTTATGTGAAATGTGTGCAGAGCGGAGTGCCCTAGGAGTCGGGGAGTGTAGGCGCGCGCACTTAGCAAACATTTCATGAAGGACAGCCTCCATTGGAAAAGCATTAGCAGTTCTTAGAACAATGTCGGCAAGTTGGTCAAGTTGGTAGTTAAGCGCGCCGGCCGTCGCGCGCAAATGGTCTCTGAGGCTGAGTCATTAGCGCCCCCCACCCTCACTCTCCGACTCCCCGCCCGTCCTGCCCGCCCCGCCCCGCTCAACCCCTCCCTTCCAGGCTTTCCTTCCAGCTGCACCCTTGCGTCGCACCCGAGACATGGCCTGCCAGTGCCTGCCCGCAGCCGGGTTTACCCTCTAAGATTTTTTCGCGGAATTTTGTGATAAACTTAGTTGGTTAAACCGCTGTTTCTAGACCATAAGTAACCTTCCGACAAGAACTAACTCATCAGAGCAATTACTTCTCCAAGCATTAGTAATTCTTATTGGGAGAACAAACACGACAATGATGAATCAGTGATAAAAATACAATGATATTACTGCAGAAGGGTAAGCAACGCAGGCAAAAACTAATTATAGGTTATTTATGCAAATAATTGCCGTTGTATTTAGTACTTTTTAAATATTCATATTTGAAACCACCTGATCAGATGAGTAATAGTAGAACAGCAAAACACATAATCTCCCTGACGATATTATGATGTTTTGAAATCTGAAACGAGGTTCCAACAGAGAGCACTTTCGGCTGAAACAGATCATTATATTCGTAAAAAATTGAATCCGTTTGAAAAATTAATCACACTGTCAGAAATTTAATTAAATTGTAGACCGGTTAACAACCAGGGATTCAGCAATTATTACAAATTATTAAATATAGTATACATATATTAAAATGTAATTGAGTGGCGAGACAGGATGAAACAAATCACTGCAGTCATACGCGCGAAATTAGTTTTTTTCATTTTTCTTATTTATACATCATTTCCCATTTCAGTGTATTAAAAGAGCAGTTTAAATTTTAATTAATGATTGACGTTGGAGTTGGTGGAGTGTCATTTAAGAAAGAATAATGAATTTTTACAAATATGACCGTAACAACTTACATTTTCTTTTCAGTATTTCTAGATCCCAAAATAAGAATTTCTCACTTAACTTCTCATTACATTTTCTGATCATGCTTTCGATTTCAGAATGACGCTCATTTCATCATATCGTTTCGTCTTTTTTCTGTTGGCAGTATATTTCTTCAGAAAATGACCGTAGAGACAAAGTCGAGGCAGACTTTCGCTTCGTAATTGTAAGTGTTGTTTTGTTTTTTTTATAATAGTGACTTTAGCTCGCTTCGCTCTTAATACGTGTTTGCTCGATTCGATAAAGTTTTCGTATTAAGGACAAAGAAATCCTACAACCTTGTTTGCTCGCTTCTGATGTAAATAAAGGGAGACCAAGGGGTGAAGAAAAAAAAGGTTATGAAACCTAGCGGTCAAAAGCACTACGGGAAAAAATCAAGCGAGTAAACGACGGTTCAATTCGATAGCTAACTGAAAAAAGTCTCGTTGAGTATCATTTCATTCTGTAAAATGAAAGTTTTATCTAAAAAGAACCTCGTGAACGCAATTTTTACGTAAAATGTGCTGTAGGAAAGTTCTCAGAAAAGTGCTTGCCGTAGACTCCATACATCAGTATGTAAATATGTGGATTTGAAAATATTACGAGTAGTTTCTCGCACAGAAAATACAAATATTAATAAAAATAACCTGCATTCGAGAACTATAATCGATAAAAGAAAATGTGTGAAATTTATGAGAATCGATTGTGCTGAAAATATGAGAAAAAAAGTGGAAAGGGTACAACTGAAAAATCTCATGTTGAATTGGACTACTTACATTGGTGTTGAATGAAATTACATTCACCAAACTTTCTCTTTCAGTCAATATTTGTATTCTTTGTGACTCGCGTGATTAGTAACAGAGTACCGAAATACTTTTTAATTCATGGCTGAAAATGAGTTGTAAATAAATATTATGAATTTTAGTTTCCAGAGGTACTCTTGCTTCATGTATAAGAGAAAATTTATCACGTAGAAATAAATAAAATGAATGTATTATTTTATTCTTATGAAAATAGACAATACGTTCCGTTTCCTTATCTACAAGAACTGTTCTTTTTGGAACAGCACAGTATATTACCAACAAATAAAACTAAATATAACTGAAGAACGTTGACAAGACTGCAAACGAAAAACCCTGACTAATTATAGTGGGAAAGTATATGGTAAATACAGAGTTGATGAACATTTTCGAAAACCAGAGAACCGCAACGTAAAAAAGGAAAAGAAAACGAAGAAAATAAAAATAGAGAAGAAAACGCTTTGATTTGTTGCAGCGCGGGCCTTGTGAGGTCGGCCAGACGGGTTGCGGCCGTCCGTCGCCCTCCAAGGTAGAGCTCTTCGCCGCCGCCGCCGCCCAGCGCCCTCCGCCCTCCGCCGCCGCTGCCCGCGCCGCCACACGGGCTGCATACGCGGCAGGGGACAGGAAATAACAGCCAGCACTTTCATTATTGTAAGCCGGCCGTACTACCCGAGCGGCGAGCGCTGGGCCCCGGCTGCCAGCGTCTACGCCGGGCCGCAGCGCGCGCCGCCGTCGGGGTCAGATGTTATTGGAATGCTTAATAGGCTCTCGTCGCGTCTCCTTCTTCTCCTTTAGATCGTTGCGGAAATTGCTTCTCAAAATATTATAGGAGCTTGGCAGAGGAAATTCCAAGTGCTTCCAGCTTAGCCCGCGGCCTCGCCCGGTCCGAGTCGCGAAGGGCCCGCTCCCCGCCGCGTCCCCGCTCCGCCCCGCGACCCCGCTCTGTCCCCGCCCCGCCCCGCCTCGCTCCGTCGCCGCGACCCGCCCTTTGCGTCCTGCGGATCTCGGCAGTGAACGGCAAGAGAAGGGTCGGCGTGGGTTGTGGCTGGCGGGGATGGAACAGCGTGGGCAGATGGAGCGGGTAGAATAAGATGAAGGACGGGTAGGGAGAGAAGTGGCGAGGATCTATTAACCCAACGGGCTCTAAGTATTTTCACGAAAGAAGGTGGGAAAATGACAAAGACTTTTAAGATACTGCGCTGTTGATATGCCGTTCAATAATAAGTATTTTCCACGTACATAGGAAATTGTTTCAATAACAAAGACGTGGATGAACATTCTGATGATAGTGAATGACGTTGCAAGAGTGCGTGCAGCCGAGTAGGAGTGGAACCTAGATCGAAGGGGCTCTCTAGAAGGACCAGCCGGAGGCAGAGAACCCCTCGGAACAAGGAGAGAGAGAGGGATAGAGAGGAACCATGGACGCAGGGGAGGGCGTAGTCTAGGGGTCCGGGAAGGGCGCGGGGGCCCGCGGGGGGACCGGGGCGCCCTAAGCGGCCGTTTCTATTAAGCGGGCGCTCGGGGAATGCCTGCGCTGACAGGGTTACGTAATTATGCAGACAGTAACTCCACGCAAGTTCCAATAGATGTAAATATATTAGGCGAGACGTAAAGTTGGCTGGGGACGCGGCCCGTCACTTCGACTCGCGAACGCGCTGTGGTGGCGGTGGCCATGGTGGCGGCGAAGGTGGCAGTGGCCACGTTGGCAATGAAAGAGGAGGTGGTGACGGTGGTAGAACCAGGGGGATGGCAGTAGAGGTAAGGGAGATGGGGGCGGCTGCGACGGAGAGGACGACGCCGGCAGTGAGAGTGGCGGGGACGGGGGGTAGCGGGGGCGGCGGGGTGACGACAGTGGCGGTCGACTTGGCGGCGCTGGCGCTGACGGTAGGCAGGAGGGGCCGTGGGGTGACGGGGACGGACGGGTGGGCCTGGCGACGGGGTGGAGCCAGAAGGGATGGAACGAGGTGTCGGTGAATGCGTCGGCGTGTTTGCGGTGGGACTGTCTGGGCCAAAGGGCCCTGTTTCCGAACGCCGCTGTGCTCGAAAGGTGCGCTTCGTTCTCGCTTGCTCGGAAGGGAATCACTTTCCACGAACGCCAAGCCACTTTGAACTATGTTGTTTGCTGAGTTCTTGCTACGTCTTCGTTGCATGGACGAGCGTTACTCTCAAGGATTCACATCCAATATTTCTAATTATATTCAAGTTAAATCATAGTTTATAACGGCGGCTTTTGAAGTTCTTGGTAACAATTTTAATGAATTATTACGTATATTTGTTTGTAAATGTATTCCGATAATGTTACTTTTTCCGTCATTTTTACAGGAATCGAAGTTTAGTTAACAACTTTTTTATTCCACTCCTGAGTTAATGTGAATTGAATGTTGATGGAATAGAAACGACTGACTTTCGATTTAGAATAAAGAGAAGTTGTAGAATAAGATGAAGCAGCGTACTAAAAAATTCATTGAGGAAAATTAGATGTCAAAACTACATTATTATAAACTATTTTGTAGGGCGACTGAAACGCAAGAGGTAACTATTATAATATGTGATTCTGTCAAGAACTCCAGTGAAAATATGAAACTGAGCATATTATCACTCACTATTCTCGTAATTTATGCGCGCTGCACTACGTGTAAAGAGACATGGGTTCGCATGCCAGGGTCACCACACATCAATCCATTTGGACTGAGCGAATCCACATGCCCGCACGGCTGCAGTTTGTTGAATCGCATTGGTGAGCAGGGACGGAAGGGGGTGGGGCGCGGATCCTGAGTAGCGTGATGGAGCCGCGTTTAGGAGCTATGATAGCTCATCATGGGCCACGGGGGGTTATCGGTGGGAGGCCATCGATCTTGACCGAAGGGTCCCGCGGCGGGGAGAGACAGGCGGCGGGGAGTGCGATGGTGAGGGCGTCAGGGCGGCGGGGGCGAAGGGGAAAGGGAGGGGAGCGGGGCTTGGAGCGGTTGGCGCGTACTGGCGGGGTTAGCGGGGTTGGCCAGGCTGGCGGGGTTGGTGGAGGCTGGCGGGGTTAGCGGGGGATGGCGGGGTTGGTGGCGGGGACGGCGGGGCGGATAGAGGTGGCGAGGGCGACGCGGACGGAGGGGCAGGGCGCACATTTGTCCCCGCCCAGCAGGCCGGCGCTAGTGGGCTCCAGGTGGGCGGCTGCAGGTGCCGGCGCGTGTGGAAGCTGGACGGCGATCGCTCAACGCGTGACAGGCACGCGTCCCTCGCTCAGCGTCCGTTTACGAGATGATGCTCAAATGCTGGGCCCAAGTGCTATCGAGTTTAGATTCGTATGCAATCGCTTCGCTTTCTTTGATGAGTTGCTGACTCATTCTTTCTCTTTCGGTCTGTCCATGTATATTTTCCTGTTCTTATTTTTTGATTGGCATATAATGTTTTCTGTCCAACTCACATTCATCCTAATCATATTGCTCACCATACCATTTAGCACCTTATCCCGAGTCCTCTGTATTCCATTTTCTTGGTTAATCAGATTTATCTCATCCTCACGCTGAACATTGATCTAGCGCTTTTGTTTGAGATAATTTGAAAGAAAACTTGAATATCCAAAACAAGGAGAATAAGCGTTTCCTGAAAGCACATAACACCTCGAGCTTACGCTTTGGATTAAACACGAAGAGTATTATTCGTTACAGCATTACCAAAAAAAGTTGCGCACGTCCAATGTAACTAATAAAAATCTAACAATCCAAAATTGTCCAAACATATTAGATCAAAATCATTAAAATATTCTATATGAAGGACTATAGATATAGAGGATAATTTGGTTTGTCGCAAATGAGATTGCCACATTATTTGACCGGCAGATGAACCCCTCCTTACCCTCCATGCATAACCCTGGCGAGTACCATCCCTCCTCCGAATCTCCTCCACCCCCATCTACCCACTCTCGGGCATCCATGGCCCGAATTTATCGTCATTGTGCCCTCGGTGCGGCCGGAGCTATAGCCCGCGAGCGAGCCCCGTTATAAATAAGTCGTAACAGGCCACCAATTGCGACACGTCCCGTCCCGAACTATCGGACTCGCAATAAAATTTATTTACGCCATAATCTTAGCAATCGCGGTCCTAGTTGATATTATATCGTTATTCCACGACGTCCGAGGCTGTAAAGAGCTCACGTTTAAATTATGGGGAGTACTCGCGCACTGCAGCGCCGATTCGGGCCGGCGTCCGAACGAGTATTTAAATCCAAGATGGCCGCGCTCGACGGCCATGCATCCGGTGGCATCTCGGGCAGTTAGCTGCATCCTGCGATTCCCCTCTCTTTTGCCGTTTCTCTCGTTTCATGTGCGAGCTTTCATGTACCTTTTTACATGTTTTCTGCAGCACTTATTCGGTGTCAACTCTATTCTCACATCCGCTCAGGTTCCATCTTTCTCAATTGTCATTTGTCTCTCTATTTTAATTGATTTGGTTTCCCTTACTACTCTCCTTCCTTGTTTATATATCATGTCTATTCCCATTATTCTCGTGTTTATTCATTGCTCATTTTTCTGTTAGTATTTTTTTTGCTGGAGAGGGAATTCTTCAAAAGTTCTTCAGAAAGCGCTTACGTCTGTCTTATTGTCTACGTAAGTGGACATGTCTGTGTACACGTGGATGCTTCACGGACCTTTTCTCAGTACACCTTTGTCGAACATTTATAACTTAAAGAAAATAAGAAAGTGATAGAAAAAATATTTATTTTACAACAGTTTATTCTGGTTTATAAATGACAGATCCTAACAACTAAAAATTGCACATAGGAGATTGTTTCGTCGTTCGTTTGCAAAGAATTTTAATTTTGTAGACCCCCGTGAATATTTTGCCACTTGGCATTTTTAAAGTGAAAATACGAATTGCTTCTTGGTGGAACAGGATTTTGAATATTTCTGACCACCTGCCAAAAAAACAGTTCATATTGTGTAGATTACGACATAATAAACGTAACTAGTGTCTATAAAACCCTGTTTCAAGTCTACGAGTATTACGCAGAGTTCGAGAGTTAAGCACGACGATGATGGATGGTGCAGTCTAGCGCGCGGTGCGTTGTGTAGTGCAATGGTGCATTGTGTAGTGCGTGGTGCAGTGTAGCACGGGCTTCAATGTAGAGCAAAGTGCAGGCTGTGTGTGGTCTACTTGTTATAGCAATCCGCGAACCTCTATTTTTTGTTGAAATATGTTTCATGAAAGGCGAGGGGGGGCGGGGGCGTTCTCATGAGAAAAATCACCTTTATGGCATTTAGTGCCGATTGTGGCTTGTAGTTGGTAAAAAAACATGTTTTTCCTTAGCATATTATATCCAGTGAGGATCATTGCATGAAAAGTCGATCAACGAACCCCGATGCTATTTTTCCTTCCCCAGAGCCCAAACCCGGGACCGTCTACAAAGAGCGTCAACAGCCGCCGCGCCCGCGGTCAGCGAGCCGATGGGGCGCCCCCACGTTAAAGCAGACTGCCTTTACAACCCCGGGGGGCGTTATGTTGGTACGTTTAATCTTGAATGTCGAATATATGATACTGGCGGCGCGTTATGTGGGCGGTCGCGGGGGTGGGCGCGCCGGCCGGATCGCGGCGCCGTGCCGGGGGTCGCGCACTATTCTTTTATATCGCGGCCGTTTAACGGCACGGGGATGGACTAAATACTGGATAGACCCCTCCCTCGCGTAAAAAGCGGGCGAGCCGATACGGCCGCGAGAGTTAACGGCGGGTATAAATGGCAGGCGAACGTCGAACGTTATGATTTCAATCAGCCGCGTTCATTTATAATTCAAAACCTAAACGGTCGGGCAATGAAATAGATACGAGGCCGGGGTCGGAGCTTCGTTGAGAAGCCGCCGCGCGCGCTGTGATCGATAGAGAAGGCGCTGGGTGCGGCCTGGAAATCGCGGCGTCGTAGGACGTATGGGAGATTCTATGTATCGGTTTGCTAAGCCTTTGGGTTAACGTAAAAATGTGTTATTTCGCCCTGCCGTATTACTTTGTCTCGAACGAAAAGAAAGACCAAACCGTGCCTGGAACAAGGTGATTGCTTCAGTATTGTACATGAAATGGCGATTTCACAAGGCCTCATCTCTAGTGAACTAAACCTACTTTCAATATATTTAAAATAATCGCCAATACACCTTATTTGCGGTGTTGGATTCAATTGGGTTTGATGTCAATGAATGTTTAGGAATTCTCTTTTGTTTCACTACTTTTGTTTAAGTGAAGATTTTTCTTATTCTGGAAACCCGGCCCCTGTTATCGGTTCAAGAGTGACAGGATGCCAATGAAGTAAAAGTAAGTATTATCATCACGTGTTCAAGAATTTTACGAAAGAATCCGCGCCAGTCGCACAACATGCTAAATAAAAATTCAAGGGAAGATATGCACCTGTGCTGACTTTGGTTTCTATGAAGTAAACAACTTTTCCTGAATTATGTTTCTTGGACAATTCTAATTCAATACTATGTATTCTAATCAGAATAATATAAATTAATTAAAATATATACGTATATTTTAAGAGATTATGAACAGTTAAAAAAATTAAGAAAATTTCTTGTCAGAAAGAGAGAAAAGAGAGAGAACGGAGGGAGGGATAGAAAGAGAGAGATAATTGATCAAATCCATGTAGAACGAATCGATGATAACATGTAGCGTGGTAAAGATGACTAAAACGAACATGACATTGATATTAGATGAAAGAAGTACCTAAAACATTAATCGAAGATAAACAAATCTTTTCCCTATGTCACTGCCTGCGAAAATTCAGTCTACAGTCAGTGTTTCCATCTTCCTCCTCCTACTCTGTTCGAGGGAGAAAGATGGAGAACGGAAGCTAGAGGTAAGTAGAGTTATAATAATTTACATTGTTACATCATACAAAGAGCGTCACATTGTTCAGCCTACAGTCACAAAGAAATGAAGCAAAATGATGAGTATTTTTGTGGAAGTAATTTGTTTGAATATTAAAAGTTAGTAACTATTTAATGAAAAATGAGAATAAATAGGATGAGAAAAATGAGATACATGAGAATAAAAAATGAGAATGTCATAAAACGATAACGTACGCAGAAGCAGGGACATAGTAAAATAAATTCTTGTTTTTGGAATTTGTTTTCCCACTGTAAATTGATTTGAATCATATCAGGATTAAAAATGTAAATGATAAATATGAAATAACCAGGAAATATATCGCAACAAATCTGCTTTGTGTGTCGCAAATTTCCCCCAAATCCAGTAAAGTTTGAACAGGAGATCAGAGATGGAATTAATCTCTTAAACAACTACGCCTATGGTTGCTTTCCCTTTCTTCTTATAGTTGTAATTAGTGAAAAGGAAAATAACTATACCAAAGTCCAAGAAGATCGAAACCAAACTCACCCTTTGGTCCTTTTACTCTTTCTGTCCTCGACATTCTTCTACTCTTCCTCTTTAGTTTTATTCACCTCCTCCTTTTTTATATTCTTCTTCTCATAGTACTTCACCAATATCTCCTGTAGACTTTATCCTCCTCTTCTTTTCCTCTCTTCTCCCCTAACTTTTCCTACATACCCTTCCTTTCTTTACCTTCTTTTCCTCCTTTCATTTTCTCCTCTTCCTTTATTCCTTTCTTCATCTCCTCCTCCTTTACTCATTTCCTTTTTTCATCTCCTCCTCCTTTCACCACCTCCTCCTCCTTTCTTCACCTTTCTTTCTCCATTCTCCACGTCCTCCTCTACTTTCTTCACCACCTCTCCTTCGTCTCCATTTCCTCTTTCTTCAACATTCGGGGTCGAGAAGGCGTCCGTACGCAGTCTCCCTCCAGCCAGCGCCTTTCCTGTCTGCTTCTCGGCTTCGGGGTCGGGTTTCGTGCTCGTCGGGGCGGGGCAGGGAGAGGCGGAGCGAGGCGGGGCGGCGTCGGAGCGTGGCGGAGGACGAGGGCGCGCGCCTCTGGTGTTGAGCTTCCGCGTGAAATCGTAACTCTCCCATCACCCGCGTGAGAGCAGCGAGAGCGTGAGGGCGCCCCGGATTTCCATTCCTGCGGTTCTCCTCGAGCGATTAAATGTGTCCACAAAGCCATTTCCAGCTCTGGAACACCATTCGCGAACCCTCAAAGGGAGAAAAATTCCTTTAAATGTCTGTCAGAGAGACTCGAAGCTTATTTTGAAACGTTTTGACATGAAAATACATTAAAGACGAACTGAATGGCCGCAATTTGTGAAAGCTATTTACTCGGGCTGGCTTTCCTTTCGGTGTTCATGACGTTTGTGAGAGTTAAAAAATGCTGGATGTTAGTTTGTTTGCTTTCCTGCTGGAGTTTCTATGTTTTATTTTTTGCTTCATCCATATTATTATTACGATTTTATGCTCCAAAATTAACATTCCTCCAGCGATGCTCTTTTCCTACTTGTAATAACCTCAACATTCTGTAAATTTGTTTAAATTCAAAATTTGTAAATTATTCTGGTGAATCTCACTTCATTACATTGCGAAAAATAGGGTTGTACTTGTCAGATTCTGTATTTTCGCAAGGACAACTTTACGTAGCTTTCTCAAGAGTAAAACAAATTTTTAATATTTTTGTGACTGTCAAACAAAGCGAGAAGCAGATTCAAAGGCTCTTTTTAAGGAAGTGTTGTGAATGTTTTTAAGAACATATCTATAATACTGAAAAAAAAACTTTATAGATATTTGTTTCAAATATCAGTTGCATGTTTTTTTTATTTGATATTCTGAAAGTTCCTTTACGAAGTTATCTTCATACATTTTTTGAACAAATAAATACGTTTCGCTGACAACTTTCTCCATTAATATGAAAATCAAAGGACATGGAAGGTGAGGTTTAACATGCGAGAGTTCTCGCACAGGTACGCTAGTGTTACTATATTCACTCACACAATCTTTCTTCCAGAATTAACTGCTACTCCTCCATGTATTACTTTTACTGTTATAATTCCACTAAATACCTAAGAGTCTAATACAGCATCGTATTTTCATCTAGTCTCTCTACCATAATGCCAAGCCTATTTTTATGAGCAAAGCGTTTAGTGTGTTCACTCATCACTTTGTATTTGGCTTCTCATCACCTCTGCTACACTTCCAAGCCCCTTTGGAACACCGTCGCCACTTCTCTCCACAGTGTGAAGACCCAGTTGCCCCTCCTCGCCTCCCCTTCTCCACACCCCTCCCCCCTCCGCTCCACTCGCCCGATACATTTAATCGCCAGCTCCACGCTCCTCCCACCCCCGCCGCCCCCATCGCCCCTACGCTCTGTAATTGCTGCTCGCCCAGCGCCGCGGCAACTTGCGCCAGATTTAATTTCATTTATAATTAAAGGTTGCCCTTACAGCGAACGCATTTCTTGACTGGAAGGTTTCCGTCTATAATTGTGTTCTTAGAAGTAAGCAAAGCAAAGGCCCGGGCTCCCGTGGCGTTATTATTTGCTGATGGCATTTACATTTAATCTCTTTCGTTATAAACAGCGATTAGAAACGGTGGGGAAGAGAGCTTTCTCCTCGTACTCGGGGCAACAAATTGCTACTAATTTTTATTACGGTGATTAAGCGCATTGTGCATCCTACAAGCCTCAAATCCTGCGATCGCGCGCGCCACATAAAGGGACTTTATGCGGCCGTGACTGGCCGCCGCCGCCGCTTCCCTCCTCTGCCGCCGCCCACGACGGCGCTGCAGGCGGCCGAGTCATCGCTGCGAATGGGGGCCCGAATCCATTTCCCCGGCGCGGATTAAACGCTCTTTTACAACGAGAACGCCGCCCCGAAGAGCCTTAGAGTTTTAAGGATTCAAAAGGGGGGGCAGGTCAGGATGTTTTCTCAGATTCATGCTCGTACGATGGAGTCCGCCATTGGACCACACACTAGTTACCATCAAGTGGTACAATTTTGTGCTAGGATATACAACTACAAGAATGAGACAACGATGCTCTCTACCAGCTCCTCTCATTCCATAAGTATAATAATCTTACCCTTCTGTACTAGGAATTTCGTTCAATCGAATAACTTTCTTTTAGGAGCCATTTCAGACTTCTCTTAAACATGCTTGGCCTGTAAAATTATGCGTGGTGGAAAGGCCGACGTCAGTAAGGGCATTACTTAACTATGCTTCGTGAAGTCACGGAGGTTAAAGCAACTCGAGACACCGCGGGTTCCTGGATGGGTGACCGCCTAGGATCCCCGGAGACTAACGGGGCCGAGCCCCTAGCCCAAGGATTAAAAAGGGCAATGACTGACGATGATTGTCTCGATTAATGGAGGATTATTCCACGTTCAATGCAATTACGCGGTTAGTTGGAATGTTAGTTGGAAGTTAGCGGAATGTTGTTACGAAAAGCTAACATAACTTAAAAACGAAATTCCTACGCCAACGCCGCATGGTGCGATCGAAGTTAAATTTGTGCAACATGTTGATATGGTGTTAGTGACGTTAAATTTGACACTTCACCGTGATCTCTGTTTGAGGTATCGAAGCGAGAAAAGTTAATAATGCACTAACGACAAATGAAGAAACAAACGTTAACAAAATATGACAATTATATAGCAGCAAAACAACCGATTCTCATTCTACAACAGAGGCAACTCCGTTACACGCAACTAAATTCTTTTTAAACATGTAAATAAAACTTTATCCGAGTAAGTGTACTGTTATACTTATCATTTATAATTTTACTTAATTTTTATATCAGAGCGCAAGAAAAAATCTTAAATTGCAAAATCATACAAATGACTGAAAAATAAAAAAGATATTTCTTTGCAGGGAATTCCCGAAGTATAACGTAAGAATGGATGTGTCATACCCATGAAACAATTCGAGAAACAACTATTAAAAATGTCGAGTATCCTCATAACTCGACCCATAACAGAATCGAACTGGCGAGTCAAATCAGAAGAATACAAATGATGTTCTAGGGGTTGTGAGAGATAGTGGGAAAATATTGATAATTGGGCTGCTAACTTATTTATCAAAATATTGGATTTTATTTCCTTTCACGCTAGAGTTGAATTATTATGAATCTTCATTCTGTGAAATTTAAAGTTTGTAAGAGAAATTGGGAGGTTGTAAGTCCTGACATTTCATGTTAAGTTAGATATTCATAACTAGCATATGAATTCGTAACTATAAATGAACTAGTGACATTGGCTCATAATAAAGAATATTTTTAAGAGTATAATACGCTTGTAATATTTATTATTTTGACATTTTCCTGAAAATATTTGTAATATTTTAAGTGATGAAAGATTATCAACGAAAAACATACGATCACATTTTACCAGGCATGATTACGAAAACAATATTATTAAGATCCTCATAATTCCCTGATAACAAAAACCCGATATATTTTACATTATTTTATTTACTTTACGAGAATTGCTTTTTCAGGGATTTAGGGGCTTTAGTATTATAAGGTAAGATGTTGATGACATGTTTTCAAAATCTCTCTTGCGTATTCATTGTTAAGTCTCTTCAATGTAACGATACCATAATAGTACTATAAAATTTATACACTTGTTTCTGCGAAACGCGAGACAAAGGATCTCGTTTGCAAAAGAAACACGCAAAGCGTCACCCAAAACAGGCGAGGTAGATCCAATCGACAGCACACTGGGTTCGTGAGCACTGGTGTTAAGGACTCAGGTTATAACGCGATCGACATTCACACATGCAAAATCGTCACGAATTACTTAGCAAAAATGGAAGTGTCGAGGAAAGGATCAAAGAAGACAGTGACACATTTCTTTGTCAAAGTATTTTGTACTTAGATGAGCAAAGTTTATCTTAAATCTCCTATGCAACACGTTTAATTTAAAATGAATAACGTATGACGCACGACGATACATTAAAGTTTGAATTGAAATGAAATGAAATAATTTACTTTCTCGATTGAGGCATATTTTATGTATAAAAATGTTTTAAAAATCAAGATGGTTTCTTTTTTTCGTAAGCTTGAGATTGTTTACTGTTAGCATTACGGTTACGATTATTACGGCAAGTAGAAGGTTGCAATACAATTGCTACAATTAAAAATTTTACAAATTTTCCCGCATTCTACGTGTTAGTGATTACAGGCCTTTGGAAGATTTTCTGAAGCATACCCACGTTCGAAACGTCCACTGGCATATTCCCTCGATATTTTATAAACATTCTTGTCAATTACAAGTACTTTCAGCAACATAAATTGGATTCAGAATCTTCCAATACGAAGTTTCAAATGGAGAAGCGCGGGGATTGAGGATCCGACACACACGCGGACAGGGGTAGAGAACGAAATATGAGGATCGGTTTCAGAGAAGCACGTTCGTGCGCGGGACAGACAGACGGGGGCCGAACGCCGTCGGGCGGGCGGGCGGGCGGGCGGGCGGGCGGGCGGGCGGGCGGGCGGGCGGGCGGGCGGGCGGGCGGGCGGGAGTTCGTGACCGCCGGGTCAATATATTCGCCGTCATTAGCAATGGTAAAAAGCGCGTTCTTCGGCCACCCGGGCACTGGGGGCTCCTCTCCATTGTAAATGTGATAACGGGAGTGCTGTCGTTTACATAGATCGTTAACCTTTACGGCTCCGATAACTGAGCAGCCGTCCTGGCTGTCAGGAGGCAGGGTGAGAGTGAGGGAGGGGAGTGGGGAGGGACAGGGAAGCGACAGGGTGGGTTCAGGGCGAGGAGGGAATGAGAGGGTGGCAATGAGGATGACCTAGCGAGGGTGTGGAGCGAGAAGAGGAAACGTACGTGAGCGGTAGGGCCGTACTTGGATAGGGCGGGAGCGGGCGAGAAGCAAACCGGAGCGAAGGCAGGGAGCGGGTGTGGGTGTAGATGCGGTTGCGAGAGCGAAAGCGGGTGACGGTACGGGTACGGGTACAAATGCGGCTATGGGTGGGGAAGCGAGTAAGTGGGCGGGTGGGAAGCAGGTGCGGGTGAGGATAAGGATGCGGTTACGGGCAGGGATATGGATGCGGGTGAGGGAGCAAAAGCGAAAGCGGAAACGGGTGCGGGTACGGGTAAGGGTGCGGGAGAGGGGCAGGAGTGGAAAGTGAGAGGGAGAGAGGATGCATCAGCGAAGGCTGGAGCGTCAGGCGTAATGAGGCTATTGACGAACCGACGGCCGATAACACTCCAGCCACGCAAAGTGTGCGGCTGTGTCGAAAGAGCCCATTGTGGACTTTTTTGTATTAAACCGCTTTCGATTAGATAGGTTTCATCATTGGTTTATACCAGTGCTAATTCATAAGACTGCAGTCGCTAAATGTTTTCAACTAAAGAGCGAACGTGTTTAATAAGGTTAAACAATTTACAAAAGGAATTTAATGCTTTCGATTATAGTAACCTGGTATCAATTACGGACAAATAAGTATGTTCAGAAAAACATTTTATGGTACAAGTTCGTTTAAAATATTGCACTTGCAAAAAAAAACAACAAACAATAATGCGTCTTTGATATGTTTTATTGTAACCGATTTTGTAATACACGTTTGCTTATTCAAAGACCTTCGAACAGAAGTAGGCCATGCTCCTGTAAGTTTCAATGACATATTCACAATTCTAATTTTGCCTCCAAAATAAACAAAGCTCTCTTATGATCTCCTAGCAATCGGATAATCTCTTCACAACACTTAAAAAATTGAGAATTACTCATGGATGTAGCCAGGATTGGTGCTAAAGTAGAGCAAGATCATTCAACTGAGAAAGGGAATATTTGCTAGTGGTACAAGTTTCAAAATATTTACCAAGTCGGTATATTACTAAGAAAATAAAAAGGAAATACTTATATGCCTAATATTTCCAAAAACACCTGAATAAAGTTTTGGTAACAATTTTACTTCGGAGATATATTTTATACGCTTGTTCTGAATTTTGTTATTTTTACCCATTTTAAAGGGGGCGGGTGTGTATAATTGCTCTATCCTAGTTAAGACGACTAGAATGTTGTAGGTGACATAAGTCTGTCAGAAACGCACGTTCTTCGCTAGCATTCTTGGTGAAAAACAACGCAACTCGTGGGATAGGTGTCGAGGGAATGTAGATTGGAACAGGTGAGAAGCACGTAGCGCAACACCTTTCTTCTAGACGATGGCAAAACGTTGGTGCAGCGGAAGTTGCTTCCAAATACAGTGCAAGATGGAGGGTGGATACGGTGAGGTGCGGTGGGACCGGGCAGGGCGAGGGTGGGCAGGGTGCGGTGAGGAATCGCAGGGCAGTGGGGAAAGGGCAGGGCAGCGGGAGCAGGGCAGAGCGGGGCAGGGCGAAGAGCGATGGGGAGAGGGTACGAGGCGGAGCGGGGCGGGACAGGGTGGAGGTCAGAGCGGGGGACAGGGCGGGGGGACAGGGCGGGAAGACAGGGCGGGGTCAGGGTGGGGGAGAGGGCGGGGGACAGAGCGGGAGATAGGGCGGAGAACAGGGCGGGGGACAGAGTGGTCGGACAGGCCGGAGGACAGGGCGATGGAGAGGGCGGTGGAGAGGGGGAGGGACCGGGCGGGGGGATACGGCGGGGGTCAGGGCGGGACGGGATAGAGTAGGACGGGACAGGGCGAGGCAGGACAGGGCGGGGCGGGGCGGGAAAGGCGTGATGTGGCGCAGAGCGGCGTGGCGCGGAGGCCCGGCATGGGAATGAGAGCGCGGAGAGCCGGGCGCGCGGGGGAGTCCCGGCAGTGTCACGTGCTTCAAACAATATCCTTAAAGAGGAGATTTATCGCCGAGCGCCCGTCGCTCCCTCTCCCGAGGAATTTATACAACTTTTATCGGATTCTGCTTTGCTCTGCGCCGCTGTTTGAGCAAACGTCGACGTCGTCTTGCGGCGGAGGCGGGGCGGGGAGGGTGGGGGCGGAGGGGGGACGGCGGTGAAATGATATTCGATCTGGGCCGCGGGGCGACGGCGGTGGCGCCGGGGACGACGGCGGGTGAGGGAATTGCGCGGGTGGCGCCGGAGCTGCTAGCGGCGTCCCAAAGGCGGAAGTGGTGGGAGAGGCAGCGGCTGCGGAAGAGGTGGAGATGGCGGAGATGATGGTTAGTTGTGATACGGGTAGAGAGATTGGCAAGGACGATGGCGTTAGCGAAAGCAGCATTGGCAATGAAAGTTGTGAGTGTATTTTGGTGGTTGGGTTGATGTGGGAATTGCCGAGAAAACCTTTTAGAGTTGGTGTTGGATATTAAAATTATTTTCTGTGGATAAATAGCAGTGTTTGTAAAAATATACAGCACTTGGAGTCATCTGAAAAAAAATATCATTGAGAACTGAATTCTTATTGAAGAGAGAGAATTGAATTCTTATTGAAGAGAGAGAATTGAATTCTTATTGAAGAAAGAGAATTGTGGTAACTGCGGCGCTGAAGGACAGGAAAATTGTTTGAAGGTGAAAACAACGGTGGTCAATTCAGTGGCAATTGCTATAGTGTCGGATCTGCAATAAGAATAGGTAAGTAACTAGGGTTGGGAAGAATAATTGCTACTAGAAGACCGATGGCATTGGTGTGAAAGGGAAGATGATGATTTCGGAGAGAATGGCAATATTGCAATGCGCTAGCAAGGTTAATATTCAGCGTTCAACCTAAATGTTGTGACGTGTCTGGCAGCGCGAGGGTGCGCAACAGCGACAGAATGACGCGCGGGGAAGTGGAGACGGTGGTGATGGTGAAGGAGGAGGCATAGATTAGGCGCAGAAGAAGCGAAGAGGACGCATGGAGAAGAAGAGGAGGTCGATATAGAAATGAAAGTGACGTAGAACACGTAAAAAGAGACAGAAGAAGAAGTGAAGGAGGAGGAGTAGGCGGCGGAAGAGGAGATGAAGGAGGAGGAGGAGGAAAAGGAAGGGGAGGAGAAGGAAGTGGAAGAGGAGGTGAAGTTTGAAAAGGAAGACGTATGAGAGGTGCAGGAAGAGGGGCCAGGCCGATGGCGAGCGTGAAAGCAAGGGCGAGGGTGAGTACGGAGACGAGCGCGAGAGCAAGGGGGGCGGGGGCGAGAGCGGGGGCGGGGGCGGGGGCGAGGGCGAGGGCGAGGGCGAGGGCGAGGGCGAGGGGCGAGGGCGAGGGCGAGGGCGAGGGCCAAAGGAGGCAAAGGGTGAGAGCAAAACGCGGGCGTCTCCGCGGCGTGACTGAGCGCTCCGGAAATCAGGAGCGAGGGGCGGCAAACCGTGCAGTTTGATCTCCACCTGACAGGGCCCGCTCGCCCCCGTCCTGCTCCGCCCCGCTCGCCCGCTCTGTCCCCGCCGCGGTTGGCCGCCTCGCTCTGGCGGCGGCGCGAGTGAGAGCGCGACTGAATTGCAGGCGAACGAGCGAGCGCGCGAGGGCGGTCGCCGCCGATGCACAGTGGGCCGAAATCACAGCAGCAACCCTATTGGATATCTTTCTGTGATGTATATACACACATTACAACCTACAAACATGTGTTTCAGAGTAAATAGGGATAAAATGCTCACATAATATAATTGTCTCGTCACAATCGCAATTGTTACAACAATGATAAAAAGTACTACTTATTTCACATCAGGAGGAAGGAGGAAACCTTGAAGGCATCGTATATCTTCTTTATATTTCTATTGAATCATTTCAAAGTGAATAGAAATCTTGAATTTCTAAGAAAGGATGATGGCTAATGAAAAGATATTATATAAATATTCCTATTTTTTGTTAACTTTCGTTAAGTTACTGTTGATTACATTTACTTTTAGAATCTAAGAATTTCTGATGCTTGTAACAGGAATGCTAATACATTCATTAGAGAGCATTTAAAAATGTTTTTTTGTTGTAATGTATTTTCAAGAGATTTTTGAGAAAATATTACCATTTTCTTGTAACGAATGATAAGAAATTCTCTCTTACAATAAAGAGAATCATCAGGCGTATCTCCTGTACATAACCTCACTCACACTCATAACGAAGTTCTACAATTTTCGGGTAAGTTTTTTTATTGTCTATTTTTTGTAAACTAAGTCTTAGAAAATGTTAATAAATATGTTAGTGTTTCAATGACTTACATGAAGAGAGTTTTGCTAAATCTAGGAGAAATATTTCCAGTACATAAATTGAAAAATTATAATAGAAATGTAATTATAATAATTATAAGTACTGTCATCAATAGTACGGGACAGATTGTACTATTTTTAACATCACTACTTTGGAATTCTTAGATTCAGAGGGTATCGCATTCCTTTTTGCTGGTATAATAATAATAATAATATAATAATAATAATAATAACAACAATTAAAGAACTAGAGTACTAGAATATTTCTGTTATATCTTCAATTATATCGACTGTTAACTTCCTGGCGGGGCAATTGAGTGACAGAATATTACGAGTAAATATACGCTGCCGTTCACTATCTAGTTTCTACAATAATTCTGTCCTGAGCGCTTTTGACCAATCTGAACGCCCCTTCGCCCCACTGCACGCCGCCGGCGACCGGGCGATGTAATAGAATGTGACTTGGAAACGCGGCTGGATACACGGCCAATTACCGAGCCGCCGGGCGAACAAAAGAAGCTATGAGGGCGCGTCAGCGACTGTGGGCTGCACGCTGCGCCGTTGAACGGTGAGGATGAGGACATGCTGCGGTGACGACGGGGACGACAAGCGTTTCACTCGCTGAAGCGCTGAGGGATAGCGGTGCAAGCAATAGGAGTACGATGGTGGTGGTGGTGGTGTCGGGTCAGACTTTGTTAGTGATTGTAGGTGGAGTGGCGTCGTCGGTGTCGGACTGTGTTTATCGATTGGATTGTGAAGGAGATGCCGAGAGGTAGCTGTGCTGCGCTTCGGAAAGTGTGATAAACATTATACGCTCGGCATTGTGGGAGATTTGAATGCAACGACTGAATCAATGAGATTGATGTAAATTTCCAGAAGTACGAGCTATGCAATACGGGAATTAAAGTGAAATCAATGAGCAAGCTAAATGGCAGGGACTATTTAAAGAAGAGTGGCATAGTATATTAAGAATTATAACAGATGATAAGTGTCTGTCGTTGAGTGAAAATTTGTCATGGGTACGCTGGTGCGACGACTATAATGAATTAATTGCCGTCTAATGTACGGGACTGACTCATTAACGGTTGTAACAACTCTCACTTTTATTGCTACTCCATGACAGATTTGACCAAAATATTAACTCAAAGAAGTGTAGAACGTTGTGACATTTATATTGCTAACACACGATGTATTAACGAACGCAATTTTTAATACGATGATATTATTAGCAGTGGTCAATGCGAGAAAATAATGTCTCTAATGTTTTTGATTACTCTAAGTAGTGTGGTCTGGGAAAAGAATTTAACCTCTGAAGTGAAATAAGTCTTAATGGAGATTGTCAAAATAGGCAGACAGTAACAATTGTGATGACGGTAATAACGATGGGGACCACTTTTTGAGTGATAAGAAGTTAATTATTAGAATGGCGATGTCAATAAGAATGAATGCGATTGTAATATTTATGGCGTCAGTAACCAGCAATGGCTGTGATAATTGTGAAGCTTACAACTATTCATACAACTATTAGTATCTTTTAAAGCACTCAGACTACTTTATGTCCAGTCTGAAAACTTGCGCTACACCAGCGCATCTTTCAAGAAGCGAGTATTTTTTCGACAACACCTAAAGGCAAATGGATAAATAGGAACACGTGTTGATTGCGCTGAATAGTGAGTGGTGATTCAAAAAGACATTCGTGTTGAAGTAATTTCTAAGTTAGCTTAGCAAAAAAGTCGACAGTTTGATCGTATATTTTGATTCACTCGGCGCACATTGAAGTCGACAGCGAGGCTTCGGCATTTCCAAGTCGACGGCGAGGCTCAGTTTGTCGACTCTCTGCTCTGCTATCAACATAAAATATCGAGTCCAGCCAACTGGACAACGCAAAACTTCTAACGCAATTTTATATCAAAATACAAATACGGTTTATCTTCACTCACTTCTCCCGGTAAGTACTACTCAAATCTTTCCACTTAATTAAATATGCGCATCCCACACTGTTTTTCCATTTGTGCACACACTTTACCTTTTTGTCAAAAAAAAAAAAATCCCGGTCTGCGGGAACAGGTGGCAGCCCATAGTGCGCGCCGTCAACCTGCACCGTGGCGCGTGCCGCACGCTCCGAAGCGCGAAAGGGAAATGAAGAAAAGACGCTACGCGAGCCACGCCACGCCCCACCGCTCTGCCCCGCCCCGCCCTTGCCCGCAACGCACCGCACCGCACCGCACCGCACCACCGACGTGGTGGCCGGCGCCGCGAACGGATGGCACGGCGAGGAGGAAGATGAAAGACACTAATGGAATAAAAGCGGAAGGTCCTCCCCTCCCCTTCGACGCACCCTCTGCGCCTCGCCCCGCCTCGCCTCGCCTCGCGCGTCGGGAGAAAGAAATATGAAGAAATCAAATGCAAGTCCGCGGGGCGGCGGCGGCGGCGGCGCCGAGCTGCGCCGGTGCGTTCAGGGAGAGCGGTCCCGGCGCGCGCGGGCGGGCGGGCGGACGCGCGGGCAAGTCGAAGGAGAAGACACAGGCGGACAAGACGGAAAGAAGAAGCGAAAAGAAGAGGAAAGAGGGGGAGTGGAGGGAAGGGTCGCGGCCCCGGGACACGGCCGGCACAAGTTCGATCTGCATCAGCGATGGATTTAGCAGCTGCGGAAACAAATAATAAATATCAGAAAGGGCTTTACGACGCGGACTTCTTCGATTTGGGCGCTGTCTGGGTGCCATTTCCTGCGAGATTTACTGGCTGATGTAATTGAATATTGAAAATGTCGACGTATATATAACGCTACGTTATATGGCCAAGTACGATGCTGTTTGCATTAAAAAAGATCTTTTCTACATGTATATACATATTGGATACGCTCAAATGCAGTTCTATATTACATCCACTTTATGCATTTTTCTGGCACGCTCATTTTTATGGGATTTCATAAAGACACATCAAAGTTGTTCTCTTCGTTTTTATATAGAAATCTGAATAATGGTTCCCAAGTTATTATGCCGGAGTTTAACACTTAAAATGTTCTTGCTATATAGCAGGCGCGTTAGATGATATTGCAAAAGTTTGATTGTGCCCGTTTAGCGAGGACGGGCGAATTGAAAGGAGGCGGAGCGGGCGGGCGGGCGGGCAATACCCGCTGCCCCATTACTGCGGGCGGAGTGGGGGGCGGAGGAGGGTGGGGAAAGGTTGAGCAAGGCGGGGAAGAAAAGGGAACGGGGTTGTAGCGGGGAGGAGGAGAGCGCGAGGAGCCGAAAAGGGCGTAGTGGAGCGAAGGTGCTGGTCTGAATTGAGAGAGTTTGGACGCGTTAAGGTGAAGGTCAGGAGATGGCAATGAAAGGAACATGGAGAACATGGACGAAACGAAATGACGGGAGGAGAAAATGAAAATGAAAAGTGAAGAATCCGGACAGGAAAGAGTGCTTGGAAGCTTCGTTCAGGGTAATGGGAATAAGAAGGAGCAAAGGCGATTTTGTGGATTTGTTGCGTATGAGGTGGCGTATGACGACGATTTGAAGGGAAATGAGGTTTCAATGGATTCTGAGAAGAACTTATTATCTGAATAAATCAGACAGGAAGTGTTAGCTTTGAACAACGTGAAAAATGTAACAAAGCATATTGACTGATGTAAGGACCAATTATGAATATTAGTGATTCTGAAAACGAACTATTTACTGTTTACGCTGCTGAATAGGTTAGCTTATGAGCAGTTTCAAATTGTGCGGCTTCAGATTGGATAGAATTGGAAGAACCCAGTACAAAATCATTTGCTTTGTGCTCTAATATCAGCGTACAATTAGGAGGAAGGACGAGAGATGAAGAAGGGTGTGAAATGAAACGGACTCGAGTTAAATGTAAAAAGCGAATGAAGCTGGAAAGCAAAATGAATCTTAATAGAATATGAGAACAAAGGAATAACAAGAAAATCCTTTAGAGATAAAATGTCTTTCTAACCATGACTAAATTGTGAATATACACAACTTTTACTATTAAGGCAAAACAACAGAATTCTATTTATTTGCATGAAGATTTTCTTTTACCATGTAAATTAATTGAAACATCTAAATAAATGAGAGTGGAATATACCATTTACTTCACTACCTTTAGGGATTGACAAAAGAAATTTCAATGCATTCAGTTAAAATACCAGAAAACAAATTTTAAAAGTGTAAATAGACTTAATTCTTCTTTATCCACGGAATTGGTCGAGCGGAAACAACGGATAAGCGAATTCCGCGAATAATCCCAATAGGCTGAAAAAGGATGAAAATCAAGACAAAAATTCTTTGACGGGTTTTATTTACACTAAAATCGCAACACATAGATACTTATAAGATACACACACACACACAATCTTGTTTTTTCTTGAAGGAAAACCTCTTGTTTAAAGGAAAACCTCTTGTTTATTTGTCACTGAAGTTCCTTCCACAACATAAAATTAGTATAACTTATAGTGTAAAAAAGGGAAATGGAGAAAACCGCTGATAATCCGCAAAACAGATAACACGCCCGGTAATAATCGGGAGTTTACTGTAGTTATTCGTTCCTGTCCGTTATACATTCATGATACTCGGAGTATTAGAGTCATTTCAAACATTTGTTCTGTTTGGTTATAACTGCATTTACCCATCTTTTAACTCTGAACGACTTGTCTGAGTGGGAAGTGATCTACAAGTAAGAATAGTTGCCTTCGGAGAAGCTGACTTTTCCTTCTCATACACTGCCGGTGAATAGAGTTCTGGGCAGTTTCCTTTTGACGGCTCAAAAAGATGTCGCTTCAGATACTGATGAATAAAACACGAATGGGTCTTGAATCAGCCGTTTCAGTAAACGTCAGGAGAAGGGAAGTATACGACGTAGTTTGTGAAGTAAATCCTGACGAAAAAATCTTCTAACCATTCAGAAATATTTTTCGAAGTCGCATTCACGATGACATATCATTGATATATTAATGTCATTTCAGTACGAAACGATATACTGGGCTAATAGATGAGAAAACATCGTTATGACCAAATGAGTTATGAATAATATTTACATTATAGCGAAATAATGATATATGGTAGCTGTGTCTTGACTTTGAAAATAGAAAGTATTCCGACTTACGGGATTCAACTGCAAATGAAGAACGAAAAATTATATTTAATCTATGAATTTAAATGTAGATAGACTGTAGAAAGAGAGCCGAAAGATGAGTCATAAACATATAAGAAAAACGGAATACTGAAAGACTTTCTATCTCCTAAAAGTTGGAGATTCTTCCAGCTATTTTTCCCGAGTAAGACTGAGGTAAGAAACAAGAAGGTGATTAACGCGAAGATCACTGAGAATCGACCATAGAACACCAATCGTAATATCATTAACGAAGGAAGTTGTAAGCAGAGGAAACAGTGGCGTGGAGGAGAGGTACGAGGGCGAGACAAGGGTGAATAATGTAATTGTAATTGTAATTTATTTTATTGGCTTTAACCTCAGTTATACGCCAATATACTAATTATAAAAATAATGAACAATACTCAAATCAATGAGAATACAGTTACTCAGAAAAACAAACACATAATTACAAAAGAAAAAACTTACAACTAACAATGTTTCAATTTAAACATATTTACATTACACTACTACACACAAAGTTCACAGCCATCAGATCTTCGTAAAAATGTCTCAAATTCAGCAAATTTCTATATTACGTTGTAATTTAATTATCCAATTGACAATTTAATAATCAAATTGACTACACCTTGGCTTCTCAAGGGTGAAGAATGTTGCAAATGCGTCCCAGAAAGGGACCGACTACGGGCGGGGCGTGGAGCAGTGGGCGAGAGGGGCGAGCAGGAGGCCAACGGGAGTCGAGAGGCGGAGCGGAGCGACGTCTCGCCACTCGCTCCAAGCGACACTCAGATGTCGACTGCGAGGATCGATTCGGTCAAACGCAGCTCACGAGGAGTGCCCTGCGGGCGCCACCGCCGCGGGACCATTCCACTCGCTGCGATGGCTCAGTGGCAGCACAACTGTCTATGCTCGTCGCTAGCCACGAAGTCTGGAGATGGCCACTTTCGACATGAGCTACAAAAATAAGTCCACTTCAACCACTGTCTCGTGGAGAATTTTGGCTGTCTGCTGCTCTGAATAGTGGATTCTCGTGGTTTCTCCGATTAATGTCAACGAATGTCCAAGCAGTTCCCTAACAAGCTGGCCATGGGGACGTACGTGCTCTTTCCTTACTCATCCTTCTGACCTCTTCCCTTATAGACAGACACACACACATCCAGAGTGCACTACCACACTTGCCGGAAGGCCAATTGGGAGCGGGTTGGGTGGTGCCCCGTTGGAAGGAAAAATCTCGCAAGTCAAAGTATAGAGAGGGTGCCAAATGTCAGTTTCCAGCAGCCACATTCAGGGATACAGACCACTTCACATACGGATCTATTGCACCTAAATAGTTGACGCTTCCGGCGACACTCACTCACTACGCAACCATTTGTCCTTCATTCAACCTCAAAGACTCTCACTTCCTTTTCTGTTAATTTTTGTCATTGTTTATGCTTCATCCACGTATCTCTGCGACTTCACTCAACACTGGAATTAGCGCATTTTCCATTTATTTGCTTTCAGACACGAAATGTTAAATGCATTAAATTCACCTACCTCTCGTATCTCTGTTTTATATAATCAAATTTTTAGTAGGCTTCAATTGTAATCTCCCGTAACTCCATAACTCAATCGCTTACTCTTTTTATTCAACAACTTGCCTTCTTCCCCTCTTATTGCTCGTTTCCTTTTTATTTCTCGCTTCGACTTTATCATTTCATTTTTCTCTTATTTCTCATCCTTCTCTCTATTATTTTTTATATATTCCCTTCGTTCACCGCATCCACTCTGTTTTCACCGCTCTCACAATTATCGCCCTCGTTCGCTGATGATTCCACTACCACTGCTCCCCCGCCCCGCCCCCGCCCCCGCCCGCCACCCTCCACGGTCGCCCCTGCGCGTCGTGCGTGACGCGTCGCATTTGCAACCGCGGTCACGTAACCTCCGCGGAGTCGTGCATGCGAAATCTCGCCCGGTCCGCTCACGGGGCGGAGTGGGTGACGCCCACCCCCGCCTACCTCCTCGGGGACAAAGATGCCGCCCCGAGACAAAAGTGAATATTGTCCCCAATAACAGGTCGTTCTCGGCCTCGTCGCCGTCGCCAACGCCGTTGCTGTAGTGGTCGTTTTCTTTAGAGGCGATCGTCTCTTATGGTGACGGCGGGTCTGCAATTTGTGTCGCTTGAATTGTCCTCTCTTCTACTTTCCTCCACGGCATCGGCGGTCAATCACTTCACCTATTTCTTTCCCGGTCGTCTGTAGTGACACTTTGGGACATGCTTCTTCCCTCTTCGTTCTTTCTCTTATATCATTTCTTTGATATCCTCTATAGTTCTCTTAGTGTCAGTTATTATCATCTTTGCATCATTCTCTTACCTCTTCACTGCTACCTTCTCCATACTAATGTCTCATTTTGGCATCCCCATATTATCTATCATTTTTGTTACACGTTTCCCCAATTTCCTTTTCTCTGAGCATGTATCACCTCAAAGAGAAGTAATTAGCCCCTACTATCTCCCATTCTTCTCCGTCCCCAATTATAACTTCTAGGAAATCTTGCTACTTCCATTTACATATCAGCTACTGTTGCAAATACCTCTGCCACGCAGACTCTGTCAACGGCAATTACGATGCGACCTGTATATCAGAGGTGTTGCGAATTTCTTCCGAACTGGCCATCCTCGCCAGCCACCCTTCTCTCGGACTGTTACGTCTGTTCAGGAAGAACACGCAAGCGACTTCAACACAGGACGGGAAACGCGAAAGAGAAAGGTGAAAGGCATAGAAGACAGGGACAAGAATACAGCGGACGAAGGGACAGAGATCATGGGGGCAGGGGAAGAGGAAATGAGAAGAAAGAGATCGAGTACTCGGGGACGAAGGGAAGGGACACAAAAGGACTGAGATTATTGCATGTTGGAAGAGGGAATGATGGTCAAGGGGATGCAGAACGGGGGGTTGGGGACGAGGGAACGGGAGACGAGGGGTGAGAGATGAGATGTTGTGGGACCAGATGTTGGGGACGAGGGATGAAGGACATTGAGTTGGGGGACCAGGATTTGGGGAACGATGGGTTGGGAAGACGAGGGGTTGGGAGACGAAGACGAAGAGTTGGGGGACGTGAGTTGAGGGGTGAAGAGTTGGGGTACGAGGGGTTGGGGGACGAGTGGTTGGGGGGACGAGTGGTTGGGGACGAGTGGGTTGGGACGAATGGTTTGGGACGGAGTGGTTGAGGACGAGGAGTTGGGGGACGTGTTGGAGGCGAGGGGTTGGGGACGCAGGGATTGAGGACGAGGGGTTGGGGATGAGGGGTTGAGGGACGAGGGGTTGGGGAACGAGGAAATGGGGGACGAGGGGGGTGGAGGATGTGGCGTGAGGGCGAAAGGACTGGGGCAAAAAGGACTGGGACCCAAAGGACTAGGGACGAGGGGAAGGGAATGAATGGGAGACGAGGGAATAGGGAAGGATGGGGGCGAGAGGACGTGGGTACGCGAGAAGTGGGGCCGGGAAGTGGCGACGAACACCTGGAAGGCGCCGCGTTGGTCGCGGAGAGTCGCGCGCGTGTATTCGTTTAGGCGTCTCCAAGCGGAAGCATTCAAATATAAAGTAATGAATATTACATCGGCTGGCGACATCCGGCGTCGCCGTATTAGCATGGCGGCGCCAGTCTGGCCGCCGCGCCGTGTCGCGTCGCCTGCGCCGCCTCCGCCGCCCGGGGTGGGCGATGGGGTGAGGACGCACGCAGGGCAGGGCGGAGGGCGGGGTGGGGACCTCATTTCCAAAGCACTGCGTCACGCCGCCGGCCCGTATACAGATCTGTTTATTGTTTCGTAGATTGTGAGGACGCACGACGTGCGTGTGTGGACAAACATAATGTCGTGTATTTTTATTGGGGTTGAGTAGGTTTTCGTAAGCGGCGGTTTTGTAACCTTGGCGTTCGAGGCGGTGCCGTCGTGTCCGAGTCGTTTTATCAGGTGATAAAGTGAATCGTTACGTACAAAAGTAAACTGCTGTTGCTATCAGAAAAGAAAATCAATGTATTTAAATGTATATGTGGGTTTCATTTGATATCACACGTTACACGCTGGATGAAAGAACATGAACTTCCGTTCGATGCCTTTTTGTAGAAAAGTTCTAAGGAGGTGTACTTACTATGTAACTACAGTAGTAGTTAAACTTGGCTTAAAACACAGAATCTTATGAATTTCATCGGACAAGTATTGTGTTTATTTGATAATATAATAATATAAATAACCGTAGCTAAGAAGGGAATACTCAATTACAAATGTTTGTCTGAATAAATTATGTCTTTACATATACTTTTATTTATATTTATATCATGAGCATTTTTTGACAGCTCTGCCATCGACTAGGACTCTACTGAAAAATACCTCACTCATTCCTCACTCGGGAGGCAAATATAAGGTAAAGGAATTCTCTAGTGCGGAGAATTTCTTTATCTTATATAATAAATTTCTTTGAAATATTTATGACTTTTAAAACTTAAGCGATTTCTCTTGCTCATTTTGCTTAAGCGTCTTTCACTATAAATGTTATAAAAGTTCTGACTATATTATTTCCCTCTTTCTGAAGTTGTCTTTACTGTCCTTCTTGAACATTGCATTAGTTTGTCCAAAGCAAATACGAGGAAAACAGAATGAGTAGCGTGAAAAAGGGAGACGGAGAAATAATGGGACAAAAGAGAAAAGTTAAAAAAGGAAAGAAATATAAAACTAGGCTAGAGAATGGCACAGACTTTCCCGCATTCCGTATATACTTACTTATACGGGAAAGTAAAAAGAGAAGGGGAAGAGGTATGACTGAAACGAGTATGGAAATGTATATGACCCAAATGGAGTAACGCTGAAATTCCGAATAGAACAAACGAGCACGAAGGAATGCATGTACACGTGCGAATGCACATGCAAGTCCACGTGCAAGTGCGCATGCAAGTACACGTGCAAGTGCGCATGCAAGTACATGTGCTAGTGCATCTACACATCTACACGTGCGAGTGCAAGCGCATATTCAAGTCCACGTTCATTTGAATCTGCAAGTGGACATTCAATTGCAATTGCTAGTGCACGTACGTGTACGCGCGTGCGCAAGAACACGTTCACACGCCCGCGCACGTGGAAGTGCAGACGCGTGGGCGGCGGGTGCCTACCTGTGCCATTGTCGGTGCTGTGCATGTCCGGCGGCGTGGTGGCGGCGTTCACTGCGGCGCTCCGCTCTGGTTGCGGGGCGAGGCACCGCCGCCGCCCATCGGCTCCTGCAACACGCGACGCCGCTCGCTCAGTCTCCCGCCCTTCAGCCCGCGCCCGCGCCCTCGCCCCGCCCACTCGCACTTGCAGCCGCTGCTCCACGCGCATCCGCGCGTTCAATTGGCTGAAGAGGGCACCGCACGAGCTCGCCCGAGGGGGTCCGGAAGCGCACGAATGACTCACATGTCAACTGACAGTTTCCAGGATAAATAATGGATTGATTAGGTGTTTTCGGGCGCTTCGAATGCTAACACTAAGATCATTAGTTACGTAAGTGTACTTGTGATGTTTTTATCGCGGGAGGGGTAGTGATCTTCCGCAGCTGGAATGCGAGATTCGGCGCCGACCTATATGTCGGCTTACGAGTTTTACACCAGCCAGGAATCTCTCACCAGCGGAGCACCACCCTATCCAGAACAAGCTCTAAGCTTCCGACTGGCCTCCCAACACCGTGGTAGTGTGGTGCATGTAAGTTGTTTTATGTGTCTAAGAAAGGCTGAAGGATAGGACAAGCAAGAGGAAGGAAAGATCGCGCGTGATTCGTGGCCCTGTTTGTAGGGGTTCTGATCCGGTATTCGCCTTGTGTTGATCGGATAAACGACGGAAAACTACCGGAGCTAGGAGCGGCTCGCCGCTAAAATTCTACTCCAGACAACTGCTGTATTCGACTTATTTATCTAGCTAGTCTCGAAATTCCTGCTATTGTAGGGACTCGAACCATAAATCCTCCCGGTCAGAGGCCTCGCAGTGACATCAGTTGATGCCCAGAGCCATGTCAGCCGGCCGATGTCAACAGATTTTTGGAGAGGAGTGCCATACACATTTTAGCGAAGATGTGGGATAATGCTTCCCATTTCCTGAGCACGTGATGACATTGGTAATGTGCCTTTGCCCTCCACTATGAATTATAGTAGAGGATGATTCTGAGGGGTGAATGAGACTCTTAGTTCAGAGCCAGCAATAGTCACGACTCTGACCGGGTGGTCCTAGGGTTCGAGTGACGAAGGTGGCGGATTTTCGACAGAGTTTGATATTTTCTTCCTCGTCTTATCCTCTCCTCTTTCCTTTCACATACACACACACACAACTTACATGCACTACCAATGTCCAGAGACAAGGAGGGAGAAATGAATAGCAAGCCGACGTATAGGTCGTAGCTGGGTCTCACAATTTAGCGAGGGAATAACACCGTCACATACAGGGATTTTATTTGCACAACAGTTACATGAATAATGACCAAAATAATTGACTCAACACTCCACTACGAATTATCATAGGGTGACAATGAGGAGTGGTAAAGGACGAGCGTGGTGTTGTGCATAGTGGTATGGGAAACCAATTCCTCCATAAGTACTTCATTGTGAAAACGCCAAGGCCTTGCGCGGGTTCGAAACCCGCAATCTTAAGAGTGCGATACAAGTCTTTTACCTCCTACAAGCCTTTTTACCATCGAGGCCGATCGAGATTTTTTAGTTCATTTAGATCTAGTTACCGATACAAATAAATTCAGTTTTCTGCAGCTCCATGCTAATTAAGATTCTATAATTAACGTTATCTATTGTTAGTGCATTCGCACACACGATCATTGCAGCTACTGAATAACGTGACTTATTCCGCAAACCATCCTGTTGAATTTAAAACAATTGATTCAATTTCAAGGCTGTTCAAGAGTCGAACTTGTAGTGAAATGTTTCTGCGAATTGTTGCAATTAATTTAATAGAATGCGACTGGGTGAGCAAACTCTGTATAGGCAGATGTCTGTATTAAATATTTCAATTATATTGATGCACCCTGAGATTAAATTTTCTATAATAGTAATTTTTTGCATGAGAATTGTGCTTTATTTAAAAAAAAAGAACTGTGGTTTCAAAAGTCACTGAATTTGTTCAAAACAAATTGTAGTTACACGAGTATTATAAAGTGGGCCCTTCATATGTTGGACCCACTTCATAAGAGAGCTTTTATGGACAACTAGACTTCCATCCTCCCTTTGATCCACAAACGCGCCACCGAAACTCTCACGCAAAGTGCGAAAAGGTCGTCCTCTAACGCGTGCAGGCATCTGACTGCAAAGCGTGTATTGCAGCGCAATATTCAGCACCCCTTCCACCACTCCCGCCCCACCCCCGCCGCGCCAGTCAACTCGCCCGTCAAGAGGCGGCGCTGTGGCGGCGGCGGCGGCGGCGGTGGCGGCGCGGGTCGGGCGAATCAACAAGTGGACGCCATGGGCGGGGGCGCGGCGGTGGCGGCGGCGGGAGCGGCAGCGGGGGCGGGAGCGGGGGCGGCGAGGTCGGGGGCGGCAACGCCGTTGGTGCAAGCGCCAGAGCTCATCCTACGTAAGCCAAGCGCGTTGCGGTTAAACTCTTTAGCAAAGCAGTTTACTGTAATGCTACGGCAAATTATGTAAGAGCGGCTGGCTTTTTAAACATCTTCTACCTTCCACTTGATATTTCCGTCGCCGGAGCCCTCGCTTCATTACTGCTCTTCCCAGGGAGCGCGTGTTTCCCTTTTTCCCTCTCTCTATTTTCCTTTGCGCCCGTCCTTTCCTCGCCTTTTCCCTTTCGGCTAATTCCGGGGAAGTCGGTGAAATCCACCCTCGCCACCCTGGTCGCTCTCACGTCGATAGCCGGTGTTGGGTGCCGCTGTTTTATTTTTGCGCCACTTCCGGCGTTGCTAGTCTGGGAACAAGCGTTCTTGAAGAACGCTGCTGTGACTAAGGGAAGGAAGTTGAGGTTTGTGTAAACAAGTTGCGACGAGTATAGTGTTTGAATTTGCCATCTTATTGTTAAGATGATTTCTGATAATTTGGAATGTATATTTCAATGCATTATTTTAATCATAATTTGAACTTTAAGATGTCGTACATCCTTTATCTTTTCGGTTACCATAATACAAAAGTCTAAAGGAAGAACACTATGGAGAGGGGTTATGTAAAATAATGAATGCAATGTTTTGCTAACATTAGATTAATTTCGTCGCACTTTGTAGAACGTGAATTGATAATGACATACAATTTAAAAACAGAAAATCTTTGCAGTTTTTTTCAGGTATAAAAAGCAACTAATGATATATCGCACACATGATATTTGAACAAACGATTTGGAGGGAAAATCTATAAATAGAGGGTGCAAAAGAAACATAAACAGAAGCCACGGAGAGGAAGGTAACTATAGCTCACTAACGGATGCGTGATTTGCGATGCTGCCACAGCCGCGTGATCGCTCCCCACAGGTAGTGATTGATAGTAGGTGGCCCTCCCCTCAGCCAGTGATAGCTAGCGCAGGGCAATTCCTCTCGACATTCCTTTGTTCCACGCCCACGCGGGGGAGGGGGCAGGTCGGAGCGGGGAGGGGCGGGGCCGGGAGCGGAGGGCGCGCTCTAAGAGCGATCTTCCAAGTTCCGTTTGCGTTCTCTTCCGCGGGCAGAAATCCCGGCACCGGGACGGGAGCCGAGCGGAAAGGGGGCGGGGCGGGAGGGATACTAGGAAGAGGGCGGGGCGGGCGGGGCGGGGCGGGGTGCGAGAGCGTCGCGGCGGTGACACGCGGCGCGTGGAGGGCTAAGAGACGGCGGGGACGGGCCGCGGCGGGAGGATTGAGGGGCGGGGCAGAGCGGCAGGCCTCTGGGGGCGATCCCCGAGCCCGAACACGCTGCAGAGAGCCTTCGCCCGCCGAGTGGTTTGACTTATATTACCTCAGCGGACGCGCCGAGAGGGCGCGCGGAGAGGGGCGCTGCGGTGGCGGATGAGGAAGCGACGAAAGTGCGGAGGCGCTGGTGGAAACGGCCTCGACGATAGGGGGAACAGATGTGGGGTATTCACTATAACAAGATGTAGATGACGTAGGTGGATGGGGGTTAGCGAGTCTTTGTTTCCGGACGCCTTAACAAATCAGGTAGTTGTTCTCGTAAGTGTAGTGCATGTTGTACGCCGGGGGTGGCTAGGTTCGACCAACGCTGGAACGTGAAATCCAGAGCAGACCTACATGTCAACATGGAGTTTTCGTTTACTAGGTATCTCATCAAATATAATATACGGAACATGGCGATTTGATCAGTGATAGGGTTGGCACAAGAACATTTTTAAACGAGACCTATCCGAGGTTACAATCGGATTAATCTGACATGGACAGGGTAGCGCGGATGGTAAAATGAAGGATGTCCGATTGTAGGACGCGGAGATACAGCTACGCAGATGAACCTGCGGAGACGCCTGCAGTGTGGCGAGAGATGGAGATAAAACCATGGCGGCAACCGCAAGTGGTGTCCCACCGCGAAGGCCGCGCAGGCGCGGTCGGACTCTGCGGAGACGGCGTGAGCAGCGGTGCAGGACGAGTAAGGTCTCCGTCCATCGCCGTCTTCTCGTGCGAGCGACGGAGACGGCGGCCCAGGGAGTAGGGCAGGACGGGTCGGGACGGAGTACGGGGACGGGGGGCGGGGAAAGCGAAGGAAGCGGCGGCGCAGGCAGCTCAGAGAGAAAATGGAAGAATGAAAGCTATTTCGTGTCTGGCACTGGAAGTGTCCGATTCGGTCAAGATGTCAGAAAAAGGCTTTTAAAACACACTTACACTTCACTTTAGCCTCCCGCCCGCCCGCCCTCGCGCCCGCGCGCCCGCTCCGCCCCCGCCTCCGTCCCCGCGCCCGGCGCCGCGACGCCTCCTCGCGACGCTCGGCGCCGCCGAGAGGACAGTCGCCCGCGTCTTCGCCGCCCCCGCCGCCCTCGACGCCCTTTTCGCCGCCGCCGCCGCCGCCGCCGAGGGAGGCCGCGCCGCAGCCGCTCGCCCGGGCGCCTCCGCTCCGCAGTGGGCGGCGCCGCTGACCTCGCGCCTCGCCTCGCGCCGCAACGCCGGAAAATAAACTACCCGGAGTGACTACTGCAATATTACGAAATTTTACAATGTATTACTATCTCGCTTCGGAGTAGAGAGAGTGATATGTAATGCTGCGCGAAAAAAGGGGGAATTCTCGGCAGAAAAACTCTTATTGTAGGGCTCTGATAACGAAAAAGTGGAGAAACCCAGTTGCTAAATTAAAAAAAATATCCTCTACCACGTGGTGTAATGAATGCAATGTACCTAGAATTCATGTTTTGTGCATCCTTGGTACCGAAAAATTGATTGATGGCACAACGTCTGTCTTCCATTCGTCAGTCTGTGAACAACGCTAGCAGCTAAACCATTTTGCCGATTTTCTCCAAAATTGATATTCCCCTATCGACCTGACTAATGTCGCGGTCCCTTGAATTTGAAACCGATATTTTAATTTTGGGGAGCGCTTTAATTTTGGGGAGTACTTTTCTCGTAATTTGGGGTGAAAATACGGGCGAGAAAGTATGTGCTGTTCTAAAGTCACTACGTTTTTGGATACCAACGTTAATACCGACGTTTTTCGTTGCAAGAAATGATACACAAAATGCCATCTGATGGTTCAGATGATGGCGTATTTGCCGTTTATATCACGAAGAATTGGGTCATCACACATTCAGCCAAATGCAGCAAGCGAATCGTCGGGTGGTGACGGAAAACTGAACAGTTGCAAACTTTTTTCTCACAGCCGTCAAATACGCGCGCCGTTAAAATAAATTTGTTTCCAAAAATGAACTTTGATTCTTTTATACACTTATCATGCTGTTATATAAAAAAATAACGTATACAACTCATTTATAACGTTGCTTTATTACATCCGTGCAAAGTTGAAGACTCGCTAGATATTTGCTACGGATGGCAAGAAATTGCATGACATTTTAACAACTAGAGAAATTCTATTCACTTTGAGTAAAACGGCACACGAAGAGTTTTCAATCTTAGAAACTTTTAGAAATATTTTCCATTTTTTGTTATTCATTATCAAGCAAGCAACATTATCTTCAGCATTTCCTAGCTCTCTACCCGATGAGCAATGATACAATGAATGAGAATTTTAAATGTGTACACACTGTGAACACATTGATATAAAATAAAATTCTCCAATTTCTTTCATTTAGTAAATAAATAAATAAACAACAAATAAGTGTTTTACATTGTAATTTTAACGAAAGATTTTTTTGTATTGTTGCAATAAATATTATTTTGTGAGTCATTATTTATATATTTTTTTAAATTGAGAGAATTTTCTTAACATGAAGTAACACTCTCGCAAGTAAATGTAAAGAAAGCTTACGATTTAAGAACTTTCCCTTAATCTGGCAGAGTATTACTCGTATAATGCGTGCATAAAGCACATACAGCGCACGATACTTCCGCGCCCTCTTCTTTCTGCGGCTTCAACCACGTCCCTAAACCTCGCCCTGCCGCAATCCACGCGTTCAGCAACCGAGCACCACTTGCCACTTCTTTCTCCTTTCCTCCCCACTCCACAAGGCTTCTTCCCGCGGGGAGATCTTCCCTGCGCCTCCTCCCCATTTCCCCCTTCCCCCGTCGCACCAGCACTCGCCGCGACCCTTCCCGTCTTCTCCGCCCTCGTGCGCGGGAGGAGCAGGTTTCTCGCAAGTGGGCCAAAAGGCGACAAAATAAAGCCGCTACGAGTATTTACGTGTTTTGCAAGTAAATGATTACGTAGACTGAAACATAGAGAATAAATTTACACAGTTGGGCGATATAGACCTTTACGCATATCTTTTCAGCTGATAGCGATATTTCTACTGCTTATGCTTTATCTATCTGTGTACATCCTACACTTTGCTAGTGCATTCGTACCACTAAGATACAAAATTTCATTTAAAAAAACTTAACAGATGCATTTCATGTAAGAAATGTGGATTCATCTGATAAAATACTGTACAATGCAATAGCTCCGTGCAATAGAATAGCTCTCTTCAATTCACAATCCGTAAATTAATAATTTTCAAATATATTACTAGGAACAGTTTTAGTTTTCCCTCAGATTTTTCAAGTGGAAACGGGAAGAAACTATTCAAGCATGTGTTTTGCTCATCAAACACGCAGTATTTTAGAAATAGCAGATATTTTCTTCTTTCTGGTTGAGAGTTTTTCTTCTTTATGTAATACCTAAAAATTCCCACCTACTACAATCTATTCAAAAGGTGAAACTCCCATTTTTGTCCATCTCTACGAAAACGCAGCCCCAGTGTGCCCTGCCTTGTCCCGTGCCGCCGGCGGCGGCGGCAGCGGCAGCGTCTGGGCCGTCACCCCGAAACGTTCGCTCCATTCCCGCGTCCATCACGTCGACGCCGCCCCGGCCCCGCCCCCGCCCCCCCCGCCCCGCCCCGCCCGGCGCGTGGCTCTTCTCATTTCGCGCGGGGGCGTCGAAGAGGCGTCGCGACGCGGATTGCCACTCGGCGCCTCTGCCCGCCCGCCCGCCCGCCCCGTCCGCCCCGCCCGCCCCGTCCGCCCCGCCCGCCCCGTCCGCACTGTGACGCTGCGGGCCGCGCCCTGCGCGGTGGTAGTGGTGTTGGCGGCGCGGCGGCGGGGTTATGCTCCTTGTCACAGACAGGAGCTCTCTGCAAAGTGCGGCGGTGTAATCTAGCTGACACTGCCCACATTGTGGAAGAGCGTTTTTACGCGTTTTACGTGTAAGCTTGGTAGGTCAGGCAAAACAAATAGCACTACCCACGACCTACGAATAAACGTTATTTATAAACATTCATGCAATATGCCCGAAACTGTTTCAAAATTTAAAATATTATAGAACTACTCAGAATTTTTATTTCTCTACATTTTGATTCCTCCCTTTTGCAATTCATGAACAATGATAAAATAAATATTGCTACGAAAAATAGAAATGAAAATTCAGTTGTAAGTCGATTAGCCTTTGATTGCAAGAGTGATATTTTTAACGAACGAGCAAAGACATCCGAGTTTTGCTAAACCATCATGTTTTATAGCGTTTAGGTAATCATTATTCTGAGAAATATATTTTATGTTATTTCAATGGTTATTACGACTAACAGACGAATTAAAAAGGGAATACGGGAAATGGAAAATACTTAAATGGAAACGCCCAATGCTCATTTATTGCATTATTTGACCTGCTCTCAAATCTTATTTCCAGAACATCCCGCTACAATACCTCAGAATTCACCCACGGTCCAAATAGTTGAGAAAACAGCTTTCATTTACCACAGCTTCTAGATGCGTTCCATTATTTCGGAATGTTGGGCCCCTCTGACTCGCGCATCCCGGCGCGGCGCCGCCCGCCGCCTGGCCTGGCCACGCCTCCTCACCTCGCCGCTGACGTTCGCCCCGGCGCGCGCGGGCGCGCTCCGCTCGCGGAAACGAGCGGATAAACACGGCACGGCAAATAAATTCCCAACTGAATTACGTCTGATTTCGGAGTGTTAGCGACGTGTTGACAATAGCGGTGCGCAATTTGGAAAACACGTCCGGCGCATCCTGCGCGAATTATAAAATTACACGGAGCGCGCGTTGCCTCCCCGCCTCGCCGTGCCGCGCCGCGCCGCGCCGCGCCGCGCCGCGCCGCGCCGCGCCGCGCTGGTCCGGCTCCTGCCACCTGGCTGAGCGGGCAGGCGGGCGGGCAGCGGGTTTGCTCTTCTGTGGGAGGAGCGAACGGTTTTCTTTTGCGAACGTAATGCGCCACTGTGATTCTAGCATGATATTTCGCTTCAATCCGGAATGAGGGTATGCCGAAGTGGTGAGGGAACAGAATTGTTGTCCTCGTTGCCTTCTGAATGTTTTGCCTCGATAAATGGTTAATGAGTGATTTGATGAGATAGTATTGTTACATAAAATACATCCTGCGCACCTAGAACTTTAACGCAGAATTTTTTTAATTTACTCAACGTAGAAATGTGTACATACTTGTCTCATAACAATTTTATTGTATTAAAAAGGTTCCTTGTCAGACTATGTTTAATCTCTTCTAACATTTTATTTAGTGTTTTTAGAATTCTATAATGTATCTCAAAGAGCTTTTGTGGGCTCAATGTCCTACAACTCGTAGTATCGGTTCCAATGCTAACGAATTTCCATGACATGCTAAAATGATATCACTACGGTTTGTTGGATGCTTTGTTCTGCAGTCTACACTAGCGCTCTACTTGATATTATTTCATTTATTTTGTAACATTTATAGCTTCAACCAAACAAAATAATTTCCTTCTAACTTGGTTCTATCTTGGCCATTCTTGGTTCCTTCTAATTTGATTCTATCTTGGCCAAAGTTGGATTTTTTATGCCCCTAAAATGCATAAATGACCTTATCTCGATCCTCTATGCCAGCCTAGCATTTGTTACGTTATATTGTTATATCATCAAACAACATAAAATTTGCTTTAATAATACATTCTATGAAATTGAATTGGGATTTGAATTATTTTCTGTGTGAACAAAATTACGAATAGTCTTTTTAATTTTTTACATTTAATTAATTTCAGTTAATTACCATTTCAATTATATTTTTGTCTGTACATACTAATTTTGCAAATTAGATAAAACTATTATAATATTTTATCTGTACAGAGGTAATTAAAAAATACAATGTGATTGTGGCAAAACGAAAAATATCGTTAAAATGTGATGCGAATATATTAATCCACATATTGTATAAAACTTGAGGAGTGTATTATTGGTTTATATGACTGCTCTAGTAAATAAATAAAATTCAAGAAAAGTCTTTTCACAAACACTTAAGACTGGACTTCGTCCAGTCCCGGCCCTAAGACTGCATTTGTGCTAGAGTATTTGGTAAAAAAGGTAAATAATAGTTAATACTTGGTATTTAATCTTTTGAACTGTTTCTTAGATTATTCTAAATCAATTCCTGTTGTATGATAAGACTTATAAGGACAGCGGGTAAAAACGTAAATTAATCAAAGAAGCAGAGATACAAAAAAACAAGAACAAAAAAACACAAGTAAATTAGTCCTGACACTGTATTCACTTCAACTAAGAAATAACAGATATGCTCGTGAAAAGGCAAACTAAATGGCCGAAGCCGGATAGAAAGAAATAATAGGAAAAGGAAAGGGAATGCTGGTGGTGCGCGAGGTAGCGGAAGCCTAAAGAAGGGGCGGCGAGGGGGATGGTGAGGGCGCGGGCGAGGGAGCAGGCAGGGACGGGGGCGAGGGCAGTGGTGGGGGCGGGGAGGGGGCGGGGCCAGGCCCTGCGGCCGCGCCCAGCGGATCCTCTTTATCTGCGCACAAATTGGTCCTCGACGGCGCGCGGCCGCCGCCGCCGCCACCGCCGCCACGGCGTCTCGCTGACTGATGCGGCGGCGGCGGAGGAGGCAAGGCACAAGCAAAGAGAGAAGAGAAGCTACCGGGCATAGGGAGGGAGAGAGAGAGAAAGAGAAAGCGAGCAAGACGCAGGGCGAGGCGTGAGGCGCGCCGGCAACGCGAGGGCGAAGGCAGGTTCGTTATATTAACAAGTGTAACAGGCCGCGCCCTCACTCCCTTCCCTCGCCGCCTCAACGCCACGCCCTCCCCGCTCTTCCTGCAGCTCCCTAAGTCCCGCCTCCCCTTCGTCCTCTCCATCATCACCATCACGACCTCAACCAGCATTGTTACAACTACCACCTCCATCAGCATTACTACTACCACCACCAATATCACTAACACTAACATTACAACACTACCACCACCACCACCACCACCATCGACACTACTACCACCACCACCTGAACCGCCATGACCACCGCCGTTCGAGACCAAGATCACCATCACAACTACCGTCACCACAGCCACTAAGACGAAGACTGATCCACTACCATCACTACCATCCCCTATCACCACCACTAGTTCCAATTCCACTCCTCCTTCACATTCCCCTCCCACCCCACCGCAGTCCCCCCGCCCCACCACAGATAAATATGCCACCACCAAATAAGCCATCTCCTTCGCCATCATCATTGCAACCGTCGCCTCGTTACCACACCACACCACAAAGGCTCCAGCTAGTTCCACTCCCACACCACCCTCTCCTTGCCAGCACCTCCACTCGCGCCGCCCCCGGCCAAGACGCGAGGTAAACAGCTTGCCGAGTCCCTCACCAGGTGTCAATTTGTTTTAATGGATGTGAGTGCGGCAGCGGGAACGCCAGAGACTGCGGTGGTAGTGGCGACGGCGGCGGGAGCGGCGGCGCGGCTACGGGGAGAAGGTTCTACGCGTAGGGTGAGGGAAAAGCCTTTACGCGGATTTAGCCCAGTTATAACAACCCCTCATTAAAATCGCTCCCATGGTTTGTGTACAGTGGCTGCGGTACCCGTTCGCCCGGCGAGCAGGCGCGCACGCGCGCCCGGTAGGCGCCTGGGGCGAAGGAGGCAGGCCGGGCGAGGGCGGAAGGGGGGCGAGAGGAGAGCGGCGCGGCGCGTTAAGCTGGCGCTAAGTGGGCACCGCCGCCACAATCAGGGGCTGCCGTCATCGCACGCGGCACAATGCCCGCCCGCCCGCCCGCCCACGCGCACTTCGCCCCACGCCCCAACGCCCCGCGCCGGGCGGCTTCTCTCACGTTGAGGCGCTTCCGCCCCCTCCGGATACGCCGCTGTCATTGCCGCTGTCGACTGGAATGTGCGCGACGTCACTCATTCCTCTATCTTGTGCTGCGTTCTGAACCCGATTGTGCCGTGTCTAGATTCTTGTTTTGTTCGGCAATTCGTGTACTTGCTATCTGTTCTCTGCCACTTCTCCTGTTCCTACGTCGAATCTTCGTTTCTCTTCCGATTTCTCAACATTCTCAAAGACTGTGTAATACTATAGTTTGTTTCTACATGTGTACTACGTATTATTCTGTTGTCCCTTCCACCATTCTTCGTTACTCCCGAGTCCGTATAAACGGACTATCACATTTGTGTTTTAAGTATAACAAATGCAGCAAGAATCAATAATGAAGCCAATTATTTACATCATACCATCTCTAATAACAATATGACTACCAACACCATTGCCTTCTTTCTCATCGCCACCATTAAAATAGATAATATTAGCCTCATTGCCACCTATCTCTATCACAACTACCATCAAAATTACAATAATTCCAACCTCCCCCAGTGATGACGCCCTCATTATCACCCCGAACCCAACAACTGTTACCAACGTTCCATCTCCACCGTCACTATCACCTCCACGGGAAGTCTTAGCACGCCCGCCCTCATTTGTATCACTCCACCTCGGCTGCCGTCTCCTCCTCGCTACCGCCGCGCCATCTCGTTACCCCGGCGCGCGCTCGAGGGCGTTGCCGACACCCTGCGCCAATATCGGAATCGTAACGAAGGCCACAGCCGCCTCGCGGCCTCCGACGCGCGCCGCGCGACGCCGCGCTCCGACGGTTGTTAACTAGAGGATCGCCCGCGGCGGCGACGGCGGCGGCGAGCGATGACTCCCCGCCCAGGGGTGGGCGCTCCCTAAGCAGATGCCTCGTATCGCGCAAGCCCGGATTTATGGTACACTGGCTGAACCGTGCTGAAAAAAACTCTTCCACTACGGACGGGTTAAAATTTTGATTGGCAACAGTGTCCGATCCATAACCATCTGCTGCCACGGGTTAAGATCCCCTCCGTTGTTCCATGCGGTGTCCACACGCATTCAGTTGCGGTGACAGATGATGCTTTCTGAGTACAATCGCCCCACAGGCTTAGAGGGGCCGAACGCGAAGCACCAGTTGTTAACGTTGCATAATCCCTATCGCTCTCATAACCGCCTACCAATTCGCTGACGTTGCAGGCAACTCGACGAGCAGTCGGGCCAAGAAACGATGGAAACTTGGTAGGAAACACAATCCTTATGCCTCGCAAGTTAGGCTCCGCCACTGTGGTTTTTACTGCATGGATCTTTTATGGACTCCCGGGTTACACTGTCAGGTGAGAAGATCTTAAGGCGCCTAAGAATCAGCTTCCCTGACCAAATCTTCATAAAATACCCGAATAATCCTTTGAGTACAATTCTATCCAATTCGACTTAAAAGAACATTAACAATGACCATGTCTTAAGAAAACCTCACAAGTCATGGATTGATTTAAATCTCCGAAACTTTAGTAAAAATGAAGCTGATGCAATATTAGGTTCAATAAATGTTAAGGTGTTAACGCATGACCATACTGTTTTATTGAACTCCAGGCTGATTAAAACTAGAGTGGATTTAGTGTTTTGTATCCGAAATTTGATGCTCTGTGCAACGCGTATATTCCTGACATTTTCTCGAAGGATGTGGGTGCTCTTCTCGAACAAACGATGCAATATGGAGCGGGAAATAATCTTATTGTCAGGCTTGAACGATTCTTCGATTCTTTATTAATGACTAATGAGCAGGGATAACTCGGAACGTTGTAACATAATAAACATTAAAATAGGGTAAATATAACTGTTTTGAAAGATAATTTGAATCTAAATGACTTCATTTTTATTAATGGGTATTATAAGAATGGTTAAACAACAAATAAGTTAATTATTCACGCACACGTAAACACTTGAAGATACCACACAGCAAACAGGTTCATTAATATAGATCGCATCGTTAAATGTCATGTTGAGAATTTTGTCACATAAAATTACTGCCAACTTCCTTATACTTCCTTCGAGTTTACAATGTTTACCTGCAGAGCCAAAGCCTTCCACGGAATCTCTCGTTTGCAAGAAAGCACGCGCAGATGTGAACGACCGCCGTTGGAGCGTAGCCCGGCGCTTGTTAGGGACATCCCCGCCATAATCATTTCTCGCGCCGCGCGCCGTCCGTCGTTAGCGCAGGCGGGCGACCGCCGCGACGCACCGCAGGGCCGCCACTCCATCCGCCCACGCGGAGGTATACTCCGATTAAAACAGCTAGTCCCTTCAAGGTCACGAGCTAGCAGGAGAGGGTGCCACTGTCATCCCCTCGCGAGCTTCGTTACGAATTAAATTTTTGGTATTGAAGCTCCCGATCGGATGACAGTGGCACCCTCTTTCCAGCTCGTGACCTAAAAAGGATTTCCTGTTTTAATCGAAGCATAGTTCAAGGCAACAACTGTATCGGCCCTGAGCGGGAGATTCTAGGGTTCCAGCCCCAACGGTGGCAGATTTTTCTGCACTGGCTAAATTGGATTTTCCTTCCTTATGTTTGATCCTTCTCTCGCCTTCACACACTTACCCTTACTACGTACCCTACGCTCCCACTCATGTCGGAGGCGTAAAAGCGGGCCCAATATGGCCCTCAGGGGAGGGGGTACCTGGTTGCGGAGAACCCGCAAGCCAACGTGCAGGTCTGTGCCGGATTGCATGTTCCAACGACATGAGGAATACAGCAACCTACCGGGATATAATAGGCACAATTCGTAAAGAACTCATGATCATAGTTGACGCCCGGAAACACCAATCAACCAATGAATTAATCCCCGCGCGGCTGCCTTCTCCTGCTACTACGCACGCGCCCCATCCAGTCACGGAGGCCTCGTTTTGATCTTATTTTTTCAAATCCGAGTCGAGATGTAATGACTGTAGAGTCCTGCATGAGACGATTTTACTCGAGCATCGCGGTAGTTCGCTGAAAATTCGCTAGACGTCAGGCCAGTAGGACAGAGTTTTGCACGGCCGCGATCCACCGAGCGAAATTCGCTCGGCCGTCAAAGTCGAGCATCCGATGCCCGGTACGAGGGGAACGACTCGGGCTAGTCTTGCATAGGAAGGTAACGGACAGTGGGCCACAATGAGGCGATGTGTATATACGAGCTAAAATAAGGAAGATGGCTTTATAAGCTAAAATAAGGAGACGTGGGCGTGGAAAAACGGAACAGTTTATGCTAATGCATGGAAATACTCAGTTACAATTAATAATAATAATAATAATAATATTAAATACAGTGATTAAAACATTTAAACAGGAATATACTATTTCTTATGTTTTTTTGTTTTATCATAATTGATAAAGAATCATAATGACGCGCTGGTGCTCAAACGAAAGGGTATTTCTCTAATACGAATTTCCACCACTTGCAACTTGTATCTTTCAAATTATCTCTACCATTCCGTCTGCTTCTTCACATTCTCATTTCCCCACCGCTGAGCCTCGTTGCCAAACTATCTCGATCCCATAGCATCTTGGTTACTCATCATCTTCGCCAACCCAAATCCCTCCGATCTGTTACATTGGTGTCTACCTCCGCTGGCACCTACCTTGCCATAGCGGCGAGGGCACGCAACCACGCCCCCGCCCCCTGCAGACGCGGCGCTTGGGGCTGCATTGGGTGCACCATCGACTGATCCACCCGGGGAAGACGCCTCATTAGTCTCCGGTCGGGCGCGCGGTCGGCGCGACGGGGTTGCGTGCGGCGGGCAGCGGCGAGGAGCGGCAGGTGGCGAGCAGTGGGTGGTGGCAGGCGGCAGGCTGTGGGTGGCCTGTGGTGGGTGTTGGATGGCGGGCGGAGGTCAGTGGGTAGTGGACGAAGCAGTGGGAGGCAGGTGGCAGGCAGTGGGTGGCGTGCGACAGGCAGTGGAGAGCAGCGCACAGTGAGCGGTGGGCTGGTGGCAATGGGTAGCGGGTGGTGGACAGTGGGTGGGAGCAGCTGGCGGCGGCGGGCGGCGGGGGCGGCGGGCGGCGGCGGGCGGCGGGCGGCGGGCGGCGGGCGGCGGGCGGCGGGCGGCGGCGGGCGGCGGGCGGCGGGCGGCGGGCGGCGGGCGGCGGCGGGCGAGGCGGACGCGGCGAGGCGCGCGTGGGCGGACGCGCGCGCGGACGTAAAGCCCGTACTTACGGGTAAGTACGGGGCCGGCGGGACGCTCGCGCGGCGCCGCTGTCCTGTCGGGCTGACGGCCGAGCTAAGCCCCTGATTTAGCTGCTCCGTGTTGATCTCATTAGTCACGAGCCAGGGCCGAGCGCGGCCGCCGCCGCCGCCGCCGCCGCTCGGGCGCTTCCGTTGCTTCCACAATCTCCGCCGCCCTCGCCGCTATTGTCGTTCTACCCCATCGCTCCCCGCCTCTTCCACCCTCCTCAACGCTCGGACAGTCCGCATTCCCTTTACAATCCTCACAATCCTTACCCTACTCACAATCCGCACCGTCCTCACAATCCACACCATTCTCACAATCCGCGCCTTCCTCACAATACTCATCATTCTCACAATACGCACCATTCCCACAAATACACACGTCCTTACAATAAGTGCAGTTCTCAAAATCCGCAGCTTTCACGCCGTCCCCGCAGCTCTCACAATCCATATTTTTTCTTGCAATCCTCACCAACTCAATCCACCGACTTCTCAACCATGATCCTTACACTCCTCACCGTTACATAGTATTAGTCTTTATGTTCTCGTAGTCCTTACAGTATTAACATCCTTCATTGCTCTAAACACCCTCGCCCTTCCCCGCATACTCATCACCCTCGTCGTCATCGGCCACACTCTTGCAGGAATTTATTTAGTTCTGTAGAGGAGGGTGAACTTCTTGGAGAAAATCATAGTTGAAGTTTATTTTGACTGAGCCAGATTCATTTTTATCCACTCTATTTAACTTCAGAGATACAAGTAATTTAGTGTGCAATACGTAATTGTCATTAAACTTTTTATATTAAATGTTTATTTAATTGTGTGAAAACTCGCCAATTTTCCGGAAATTGCACCCTTTTTTTTAGACGGTAAATGTCTCTTAAGTCGTCGTTATCTTCCACTTCTCCGATAACAATCTCCGTCTGAAGTACCAACTCACTTGATATTTTAAGCCCGTGTGTCGTCAGACATTCCGATGCATTTAAAATGTGTACGACATTGCTATAACTGCCACAGAATGTGCAATATTGCTTTTAATTTAAGGGACTGTCCTATTACAATCATGTACTTCTCTACAACGCTAAAATCTCTATACTCTACTACATCGAACAACATCATCCTAACAGACAGCCACAATAAATCCAAGGCAGTTTATAAATTATTATCGTACAATTGTGGCAATTTCCACTCATTTTTAACTCGACTATTTGACAATAAAACAGACTGGCACACGAATTACTTTGAGCCTCTCTTCATTACCACGATCCTCGAAAATGTCAACTTCAGCAGCCCACACTGACTCATCCGCAGTTCGCCATGGCCACCACCATGACTCTCATAACCTCCACGACCACTCCCCTTTTGTTCGCTGCGCCCTTCATCCGCTGCCAGTGTCACCGGTGGCCGGCGCGCGTTTCATAAAACAAATAGGCACGTTTTATTGGTGGCCCCTGATAACCGGCGCAAACAGCGCGCTTGGGCGCGCGCACTTGCGACGCACTAATTAGCACGACCGGATCTAATCACGCCCGGGGGCGGCAGGGCAGGCGCGCCGGCGGGGGCGGTCACGGCGGCGGTGGGGGCGGGGCCGCGGTCGCGTTGGGGGCGCATGCGGAGGTGGTGGGAGCGACGGAACAAGATATTCTCCGAAGCGACAAAGGGGCGGAATGGGCGGGGCGGTGGGATGGACGAGGCGGAGGGATGCGCGTGGGAGTGTGCGATGGATGGGACGGCGGAATGGGCGGGGAGGCGGGATGGACAAGGCGGAGGGGTGGGGTGGGGGTGGGACGGTGGGATGGATGGGACGGCGGGATGGGCGGGGCGGTGGGATGGACGAGGCGGAGGGATGAGCATGGGACGGTTGGATGGGCGTGGAACGGTGGGAAGGCGGAATGGGTGGAGAACGATGGGATGGGTAGAGAACGGTGAGATCAATTTGGCGGTGGAATGGATGGGGGTTGGATGGGAGGGGTGCGGGACGCCGGGCGGCGAGAGCGGCAATGACAGCGGTGGGAGATGACGTGTGAGCAGGGGTGACGGAGGCGTGGGGAGGCGGTGTGGAAGGGCCGGTGGGAGGCGGCACGTGTGGCTGCTGCTGTGTTGAGGGTGATGCTACGCGAGAGCTGTAACGTACTACAGCCCGACTTTGAGAATTGACATTACTTTTGCAGGAACATGTATCGGAAACGACTTTGTTTTAGCGCATTCTTCGTTATTTACTGTGATTGTATATTCTCTGAATTTATACATGTAGCATATATAATAGATAGAATAATATAATTTATAGTTTATGGAATTTATAAACTATAATTTATAGAATTAATATATTATATTATAGGTATGTTTTCTACAGTACATTAATTTTTTATTATAAACTTTAGAATGCAAACATTGTAATTAGCAATATAAGTCGAGGGTTACACTTATTTTCAATGTACCAAACTATTGATTCTTACTCTTATCACTACTGTAAATAGAATGAAAAACAATTTGAATTAAAAATTCAGACAGTAAATTCTGATCATGTGAAATTTGATGGTAGAATATTTAGACGCATACATCAGATTGTTCAGGACAATGAAGAATGCATTATTAGGTTAAGAGTATACACGCTTACACTATTAATTTGTAACGTCGGAGACGAAAGAAAAAATTATACCAAGAAGGTGCGTAGTGCTACTTGCGACACTCAAACCTTGTCGAGAAGAAATATTTTGAGTTTTGGATTCAGCGGGACAGATTCCAGGGCATAAAAATTACGGTCCCGAGTCTTGGTGCAGGCTAGGCCGGGTCACACGTGGCGAGACAGAGGTTGGTTTACGAGCCTCCATCTCGTATCCCGCGTCGCTGCCGCGATATTAAACTGTGGGAAAGAAAGACGTCCAAGACGATGGGGGTGCTCGGTGGCTCAGGGCATCAACTGACGTCACTGCAGTGCCTCTGACAGGGAGGTCCCAAGGTTTGAGTCCCGACGATGGCTGTATTTTCGACTTACGCGTCATATTCACCTGTACTCTTCCGGTTCAGTCCACAGAAAAATCATAACAGCCGTCTGTTCTCATAGGTAGTATTTCGTGGTATCTCCGATCAATAGGAGGCGAATGCCAGAGAAGTATCCTACGAAACAGGCGACGGACCGCGCACTATCTTTCCTTCCTTCTCCTTGTCCTTTTCTCACCCCTTATTTACACACACACTCACTACACAATCACACATGTTGGGAGGCCAGTCGGGCGCTTATAACTTGTTCCGGTTGGGGCGTTCTCATAATGGAGAGATACCTTAATGTGGAAAAAACAGGAAAGCCACGTGTCGGGGCGGGATCTTACCATCCAGCGTAGGAAGAACACCGCCACTTCTTGTAATGAAAACGTGCACTACACTTAGAGGATCAATTACTATAATAATTGATGCGTCCGGAAACACGAACTAATCAGAGATTCAAGAGTGCGTGAAAATATATTTTTTTTTGTTGCTATCGTTCTTCGGCAGGGCGTACTACTAGTGCGGCGTTTTTCTGTTTCCATTGGTTTCCAAAAACCATCGTGTAATATGAGAATTATGGAAGAAAAATGGGTAGTTGCTGTCATTTGTTTTTCCTCCTTTTCAATACATCCTTGTAATTTTCCATAAAATAATATTCCATAAAATTTTCTTTTATCAATCACAGTCCCAGCCGTCATTGCTATGGGGAGATTTCGTAAAAAAGAATATCAGTGACGGACTTCCCTTCTTCCAAGCGCTTAGTTTACACCGCTCGATACGAGACTTTTTCGTATGTTCCAGTTGTTTCAAGAATTTTAAATAAATGGACTGCTTTTATCGTGAAGGTGTAGTTAGGTAAACTTACAGTAAACCTGTTCAATTTCCGTCGTTTCTCCACGTATTACGGTCTCCACGCGTAACACAAGGTCAACACGAAGTCGTTATCTGATTCCTGGGCCCTGTACCTGACTGAAGTAGAAAGTCATGGCTGTGGCTCCTACATACAATTCGTTACATGAAACGAGCGACCTCGAAGGTGACCCCAACCCACGGGACTATCGGATACGAGAGCACCGAGCAAATGCACGTGAAAGCTGCAGGGCGCTGTTGAGAGCGACGGCCGTGCATAAAGAGCAAGGGCGATTGGTGGTGATGGTGACAGTGGTGGTGGTGGACATTTGTGGAAAAGGAGAGGGGGAAAGAGAAACAGGGAGATAAAGATAGAGGAAGGAAGAGAAAGAGGGAGAACTATGCAATGGCTGTAGTAAAAGTATTCGTGACGTGAGGATGTTGTGGAAACGTGAATCAGGCGGAGCGATAGGTTTCACAGGAAAAGAGAAGAGGAGATTCAGGATACAGCTGGAACGTAATGTAGATAGTGACGGTGACGGTACAACGTCAGAGGCGAAACAGACGGGTAACCGAGACAGTGCAGATGACTGAGAGAACAAAGCAGATGTTGGAGTACGGCGACTGACTCCGAGGATGACAGCGAGAATGGGGAGACGACGGGAATGGACACGGCGGCGAGGATGAGGTCGTTGGGAGGATTAAGGTTAAGGCGCGAATGAGGCGGACCGCGATGTTGAGGACGATGGCGAGGATGACGGCACGGGCTGGATTTGACCACGAGAATGATGCTGATAGTGAGGATGGGCGTGACGGCGACAATGGAATCGACGACGCGATGGAGAGGTCGTTGGCTAGGGCGGGACGAGGGGACGGCGAGGCTAGCTGCGGCGAGAGCGCCGTCGGTGGCAATGGAGAGCGCGCGGGCGACGGCGAGGGCGCGGCCGGCCGGCCGGCCGGCGCGCGGGCGGAGCGGGCGGTGCGCGAGAGGAGAGGCGCGTGTCGGCCGGCCGCGGGCGAGGCTGTTGTTCGGCTAAGTAGTCCAATTAACGTCGACCGAGACTTCGGGCGGCGGCGGCGGCGGCGGCGGCCGAGGGCGGGCGGGCGCGCGCGCGCGGGCGACGCGGCTGCGGCTGACACGTTCTCGAGCTCGACGAGCGCGTTCGATGCGTTGATGGGATGTGTCTAACACATCCTCATTACCGGAGTAGCTGTCTGTTCACCGCACGAACACGCGCGCCCGCGGCGGGTGCCGCCGCCGCCGCTGCCAAGGGTGGCGGGGAGGGGTCGCGGGGAGATGGAGAGGGTGGTGGAAGGGGCGGCGGGAGCGGCAGACGCGATCAAGTGCGGATGCGAGAGGCTGGACGAAAAGGGCGGGAGAGGAGATGGACGGGAGGTGGAGTAAGAGGATTCGATTCGCTTTCGAGTCGCGATTGTGACGAAATACGGCAGGCTCCTGAGGATGGAAAGGATGTATTAGGGGACGACATGACGTGAGAGCACGCTGGGACCACGGTATGTGAATAAATGGTGCGAGCGATGTATTTAAGGGAAGCTGATTGAAACTTTGGCTAAAAAATGGTAAGATGAGTAATCACGAAAAGGAAAAGTATCTCAGCGGCCTTGTTTTAGATCGAGTCTTTATACCAGAACTTTGAAACAATTGGAGGTCAACCATGATTATATGAGCTTTATTTTCATTTCCTAGGATATTCTCTATAGCATTTACGTGCCTAGACCGTGCAAGAATAATCCGCCGAATGTTGTGGATAACGTATAGATATGTAATTTTTTACTCGTCGGAAGCCCAAGTTCTTGCGTTGTAATAAAATGTCATGTGCGGACGAGAACGTCCACAAAGGGCAATCAAGGAAATGAAACGATTCGAAATGAGGAAAGGAAATGAGCTGATTCATGAAACGTAGCATAAGCGGCGACAACACTAATTTTATCAAATATTTTGTACATTGATAATTGTACAAATTAAGCTTCTTATCGTGCTTCTTTGAAAAGCTATGAAAGCAGGCATCCCATTTTTTGACGAAGACAACCCCTAACCAAGGAGGTATGGAGATAACACCAAATCGTATCATTGGCGAGGGCGCAGAGAATGGAAGAGGGCCTGCGCTCGAAACCTTTGACAGCGAGGGAGTTGTTCCACTAGCCAATGAGGAATGTGTATATACATGACAATTCAGGCGAAAGCATTTAGATCAGATGAAATGAAGAGTAATCATTTGAGAAAGACCTTGTGAGACATTTTTAATAATAGTTTGTACTAAATGGGGCAAGTGGAAAGTACTCATAATTGCAAGATAATAATAATTGAAAGATATTTTTAAGAAAAAAGAACATTGTCCATTACGAGGAGAGAGTCCCACAAATATTACAACAATAGCAAGTACGAGATAGTAGCACAGAACAAGATACGGGTAGTGAAATCAGTTGATGACGAGGATTATTAGGAAAAGAGTGAGAGCGGAGCGCAAATGAACTTAATATGATGATGGGTGCGTAGTCAGCAACGACAAACTATGGAGATATGCGAATGACGCGCTGTCCTAGTCACGAGTATTTAAAAGCAGCGAGATTTGAAGATACGAGGACACCGTACGAATACAGGACGACTACCAACAAACTAACATTTTCAGTTATTTTTCTTTCTTATTAAATCAGTTCACAAGCGTTATAGCCGTTCTTGGTGTGGACGAATGATTTCGACGACTAGATGATTGTGATTATTATATGAGTGACGAGAGGAGGGGGGAAGCGGGAGAAATTCGAGAAAATCTACCGCGAACCCGCCTTATCCTCCACAAATTCCACAGAGATCGATCGTAAATTTGACCATGGTTTACAGAATTAGAAAATGAGATGAGTGACTGCACCACTCGTTACAGGTTAAGATATTAAAGAAAATTAGAATATTATTTCGAAGAAGTGGTATAAACTCGAATTTTTAGGCAGAGTTTCAAAATATTGGAACTACTATCAGCAGAAATTCTCCCTTTTATTTAAATATTCCTTGCGAGTTTTAAAGAGTAAATTTGCATTAACTTAGAGAAAGTGACGTCAAACAATTACGCAACACTGCAGCGTATTTGATTAAAACGACAACATATTCGTACGTGTTTCATACTTCGAACCTGGCATGTCGAAAGCAGTCCGACAACAAGCGCACGTCATGCAAGGGTTGTGTTGCGGGCGGCAAGAGCAGCTGAGGGCGGCGAGGACAACCAGCGTCGAGGACGGAGCGCCGGTTAACATGTCAGGGCGAGGGTGCGTAGCGGGCGCAAGTGTGAGCGGTGGAGAGCGTGATGGAGCGGAGCGAAGGGGTCGCTATGCTTCAAATGCGTGCCGCTTGTGAGAATGGCATACTGCCGAAACCCACGACAAGTAAACATTATGAGAGAAGTTTAGTATTTGTTTTAGAGGAATGCAACTAAAAAATAGAGATGATGTTTAGGAAATATGAAGATTTGTCTAATTATGGTAGTAACTTTTATCTAACATTAACAGAACTAAGAGGATGAGAGGGAGTGACTAGGCAATGTGAAGAGCGATAATAATGTAACCTTAGAAAATGTTAACTTGTTATACATTTTTCGAATACTGGAGTGTGTTCTGCATGTCAAAACAGTCCGACAGGAAACGAACATTGTGTCACGGGATTTTGGAGCGGGCAGTGAGAGCTGCTAGTGGCAGGGACGTTGAGGACGGAGCAGCGGGACCATAATCGGGGCGAGGGTGCGCAGCAATTGGGTAAGGAGCGACAGACTTGAGAGAGACTCGCTGGCGAAGTTCAGAGCCAACGAGAATTATATTTCATTAATAGAATGTTACGAAAAATAGAGATGTTGAGAAAATGATATTTGCCCAGATGTAATGGGGTTTTACCAATTTTTAACTTGCTCACCAAAATAAACTGGATTAGAAGTAGGGAGAACATTAAGAGAATATTCATGTCACTAAAACATTATTGACATGTGATGCATATTTCGAGTTCTATGTATACAGTGGATTTCGAATGTCACGAACAGCCTGCCAGTAAGCGAACGTCGTTTTGCTGGGCCATGGCGCGGGCGGTGAATGCAGCCAGCGTTGAGGATGGAACGTCCTAAGGCACCGTGCCGTCCCCGCAAGAGCTTTTCTGCGCGACTAGCATCGGGAGAGGAAACGATAAGTAACACAGCCGTTTTACCACCACCGATGGCGTTGTCTCTTGCGGTGGGGTTATGAACTGCGTGAAGAGGCGATTTCGCTGTTGCATTGTTGCCATGGACTGCCGTTCGCGGCATCGACCTTGACAGCACTGGTTTACAGTATGCGGTGCAGGACTTGGATCGCTCGGACGCAAATTATCGTTTTATGGGATAATGATATGTGTAGCGTATATGATAGTTATAATGGGCTAATCCCCTTTGTAGAATAATTTCAATTACAATAATATATTCTAATATAGATCTATAAGAATGGAACGGTATGTTCTGGAATCGGAGCTTACAAATGTACAAATTTTCTTCAGTAAGCCTGCAGATTGTTCACTGAAACGTTCGCCAACTAGTAATTTCGTGATTCTAAACATGAATATAATACAGTACAAATTTCGTGACAAGCAATGCGTTTGGAACGTCAAGAACAGCCCGCCCTCCAGCGAACGTCGCGTACCGCGCGAGGACCGCCAGCGCCGAGGTCGCAGGGCGAGGGGGCGTGGCGGAGTCGTGAGAGAGGCGCGCTGTCGCCGCCACCGCGGGCGCGCGGTCAACCGCTGCGCGTGTTCGGCGGCGCCGGTCGCTCTCGTGCGCGGGGCGTGGCGGGGAGGGGACGGCGATGGGCTTCCGATGTCCTCGAGCGAGCCTCTTCGCCTCGGGTAGCGCCCTTGATTGCATTCGTGCGGCCCGGGGTCGCTCCTTAAATGTCTCCACGTGCGGGGAGCTGAATACACTGTTCGGACCCGTCCGAGTGACTGAATGGTGATGTTGAATGTCCGTACTCCGCGTGTCCGACCACGGTTTAGAGTGATGGTATGAACGATTGAGCAATAGACTGATTTTTTTAAGTTTTGTAGTATGACAGAATGGCGTATTCTTTCTCGTGTGATTGTACATGATTTACCGCAGCATTATACTTCTGCATGAATCATATCAAATTATATTTCTACTTAATACAAAGGCATTTTAAAGTACCCCATTCGAAACAAATTGTAATCGAGATCGCTAAGACAGTAATGCCGTAGTGATCTCAGACCGAGAAGCCGCAGGTTCGAGTCCCGCCTCAGGCACGGTGGTTTGTGTTCGTCCTTTCACACACACACACACACACACACACACACACACACACACACACAAGAAACCGGTTCCAACCGAATCATCGATTTCCGATTCGTGTTATTGACTTGTATTTATTTAGATTTTATTCATTATATTAATTTTTTACAAGTAATACAATAGTATCTCATTGAAATAACAAAAAAAATAATATCCCCACCTCCGCTAACTGAACATTTACGCCAACTAGCACTTTTCATCCGTGTCTCTTCCAAACAAGAGGGGCGGGGGGGGGGGTGAATACTGCGAACCGGCAGACCCGCTCTTTTAACATAGGCAGCGGTCGTCAGCGCAACGCGGCGCCACCGGCGTGCAAGCGAGCGGGCGATTCGCGGTTCATTACGCGACCCTTCGCGTTCTGCGGAGCGCGTCGCGTGGCGCTGCCTCGCCTCGCACCGCCTCTGATAAAGCGACCGGAACAGCCCGCCCCTTCCCACTCCCTGTCCTCACCCATTCCTCCCTCACCCCCGATCTCACCACTCGTCCTCGACCTCCTGCCACACGACCTGACGCGTGGCCACCCTGCACTGCTGTCACTCGGCTCCTGCAACCGAAATTCGGGGCTGTGCGCGTTTTGGATCTGTTCTGTGCAGGGGGCGGCGGTGAGGGTGACGGGAAGTGTGTCGGCAGATGTTGTTGCCATGTAAGCTACGTAGAGGAACAAGGAAATGAGGCCCATCCTAATATTACTTGCTGAATATCGAAGTCTATAGAATGGTGAAGAAATGGAGGGTTTACATGGCGGCGCGGAATCCAAGTTACAAGTACGTCAGGTTAGAGTTGAGAGAGTAGTTTTTGTATGAGGTTGGCAGGGTAAGATAATACCAAAATGGAGACACAGCAAAGTATTACGAAAATCAAAGCTTCCAAGACGGAACGATAAGATGTTGCGTTGAGGTTATTACTAAAACTTCAAAAATGTGTAAGCTGTATTGAATGTGGAAGCATAAATGCCAAGAAAAGAAAATTGTGCAATCAAATTATAAATAAAGCAGTTGAAAATGAAACGTGCAGGAGCCAAGGGAATAATGGAGACGCAAATAATAACTTGACAGACATTGGAGAATCGTGATAGTACGACCGCACGTTGCTTGCTATGTTGGGAATAATTTGTCTTAAAATGATTAGTGAAAACGGGGACATGGAATGGTGCAAACGCAGAAGATCTTATGAGAATTGGAAAAATTAATGTGAAATGCTAACAACGGGTAAGAAAAGCGTCGTGACATTTTTCCATTTTATCTCTCGTAAAATATAATACATTCATTAAATTGACTGTACACGTACTATGAGTCAACAAATTCATATAATTTGTTATCATTATTGTATTCAAACCATTCTAAGTGCTCCCATATATCTGGAGACATCTCTGAAAGGCGAAGAATATAAGTTTTTCTTAAACCGTACTAATTAATTATTCTAATTATGGAGCATGGTGTAGCGATAGTCAGGTGGAAGTGACGGACATTGATAATAAAACCCAACTGCTGCATGAATAGGTTGTCAGGAGAGAGTCATTGGAGTGTGCGCAATGAGCAATGAGCTAACAACCATAAAGAGTGCTGAACAACAGGCGACGCGCAACGAACGACCAGAGAGGCAACCAACGATTGAACAATGGGAAAATGTGGAACAAAACGAATGAGCAATGAGTAAGGAATAATGACGCAATAAACACAAATAATGAGAAATGAGTTTCGTGTCGAAAATGAGAAATGAACTACGAGAAACGGCCGTACGGCGGTCAGGGGCATTGTTAGTGAGCAGCGTGCAGTGTAGGCGGAGCGGGCGATGTCGCAGGCGAGCGGCTTCTGCGGGCGGGTGAGCAGAGGGCGGCCGAAGCGGCGAGGAGGGTGCGCGGGCAGGGAGGAAGGTAGACAGAGGGGCGGGCAGGCAGAAAGGTAGACAGAGAGGCGGGCAGGCGGAAAGGGCGGGGCGGGCAGGCAGAGAATGGTGACGGGCAGCGACTGGGATCGGCGAGCAGGTGGAGTGGGTGGGGCTGGCAGGAGGGGAGGGGAGAGCAGGGCGGTCGGGCGGAGGGCGGGAAAGCGTACTAGACGGGACGGAGAGGCGGAGAGAGTGAGGTGTACAGGTAGAGAGGGCTGGGCGGTCAGGCAGAGAGGGCTGCGGGCAGGGGTAGAAGACGGGGCGGTCAGGCAGAGGGCGGTGGGCGTGTGAGCGGCTGCTGGGGGGGGGGGGTGAGCGGGCGGCTCGGGCGTTGCGCCTCGTACGCAAATGTCCCCGTTGATTGGGCCGCCCTCGCCGCTAGTTACGGCCGCCGTCCCGCGGGGTTCACGGCTCATATCCTCGCGTTGAGGGGGCGCCTGCGTCGCGGCGCGTACGTGCTGCCGCTGCGCGGGGCTCGATCGCCATGGCTCCGCCACGCAGCGCGCGTGCGCCGCCCGCGAACGGGTGCGCGTTGCAAGGCAAGTTGGGGGATTATGCACGTGATTACTGCACATGAAGTGTTCTCCACTTAAATTCTGATGATTCAACTTTTCATGACGTTCTTTGTATTAGTATTGCGCAATATGTTACTTTACTTAACTTTAAGAAGTATGAGTAGTAAAACCGTTCGTAATTAATTACCATTTCGCGAAACGTTCGAAAGTTATTATTCACGAGATAATTAACTCATTCGTTACTATTTAATTTGAGAGTTTAGTTTAGTAGAGAATAATTAACAGTTTGTATAGCATGTTATCACCGTAATTAAATTATTATGCGCTTGTTTTATAATTCAGATCACTTATAACATTGTAGTCATAACTAAATAAAGTTTTTTTTCTAAACAGAAAAATATATTTCTTCACACTAAATTATTTTCAGCGCTTTATCGTAGAGCAAACATTTAAATAATTCAATACGGGGTCCAAGTGAATTTTATGTGCTTAATATTGAAATAATGCATTCTATAAATACATATTTTATTAGCTCCATTTGACGTAAGAACCATAATTTGTTTTTAAAATTTACTAATGACACTCTTATACTTGATTTTAAATAATCTTCTGTTGTACCGTGATTGCTAAAAGAGATTTGTACATGAAAGGATGCCTTCTAACGGTTCAATCTCTCCCTGTTAAATTTCATACGAGGTCCGATACCTCGTCTTTTCGTTAAGTCACATTACGGAATATGTATTCCGTTTCATCACGTTGGGAAAGTTCTTTGAAGCAACGCCACCGAATTCCCCTCGGAAAGATTCTTTGCTATCTTATTACCGAACTGAGTGAACCGAATGAATGCAATATTCCTCATCGAATATCTCTCGAAATTCGGGCGCAGTCAAAGCGGACGGGGAGGATCGCCTGGCACGTGTGCGGCGACAATGTTGGCTGCACTGGGCCGGCGGCGAAGATGGCACGCCTTCGATCGGAGCGCTCGTTACTTATTTATGCTCCCTGAAGATCAAACGGATTGACCTATCACACTTTTATATAAGGGCCGGGGACGGAGCGGCGGTGGAGACGGCGAGAGAGGCGACGGAAGCCGAACCACTCGACGTCGGCCACGACTGCAACATCGGAGATGACGGCGGCGGACACGTCCCCCGCTTTCGTCTCCTCTCGCTCGTTTTCCACCCCTCTCTCTTACGCTTTTCCAGCAACTTTTTCCCCATAATACTACGTTTCGAACCTCTAGGGATATAATTCATGTTTTATTAGGTCCCATCATTTGTGCTGACGTACAAAATATGTATATTAAAATATTTTTCTCCTATTTCTGTAAACGTTACCGTATATGAAACAAGGTTATCGAAACGAAAACGTGCAGCTTAATGAATGAAAGTTACTTTTGGGGGTATTCGCGGTGAGAGTTCGAAACCTGACCGCTGGTGTGACTGAGCGGTTAGACACGGGGCAGTTGGGCGGATAGGGAGTTGGGTGGGTTGGGTGGGTTGGGTGGGTTGGGTGGGTTGGGTGGGTTGGGTGGGTTGGGTGGGTTGGGTGGGTTGGGTGGGTTGGGTGGGTTGGGTGGGTTGGGTGGGTTGGGTGGGTTGGGTGGGTCGGGTGGGTCGGTGGGTCGGGTGGGTCGGGTGGGTCGGGTGGGTCGGGTGGGTCGGGTGGGTCGGGTGGGTCGGGTGGGTCGGGTGGGTCGGGTGGGTCGGGTGGGTCGGGTGGGTCGGGTGGGTCGGGTGGGTCGGGTGGGTCGGGTGGGTCGGGTGGGTCGGGTGGGTCGGGTGGGTCGGGTGGGTCGGGTGGGTCGGGTGGGTCGGGTGGGTCGGGTGGGTCGGGTGGGTCGGGTGGGTCGGGTGGGTCGGGTGGGTCGGGTGGGTCGGGTGGGTCGGGTGGGTCGGGTGGGTCGGGTGGGTCGGGTGGGTCGGGTGGGTCGGGTGGGTTGGGTGGGTTGGGTGGGTTGGGTGGGTTGGGTGGGTTGGGTGGGTTGGGTGGGTTGGGTGAGTTGGGTGGGTTGGGTGGGTTGGGTGGGTTGGGTCGGTTGGGAGGGTTGGGTGGGTTGGGTGCGTTGGGTGGGTTGGGTGGTTGGGAGGGTTTTATTGGGCGGGCGACTACACCTGCCAGGGAATCGCTTTCGCATTAGAGGTTTCGCCGCCGGTGGAGATTTCCCAGATCCTCGACCGCGCGCCGCCCACGCTCCAAGCCTGCTGCCCATGCCTGCGCCCGCGGTAGCGCCCGAAGATCCGCTGAAGCCACTCAAGACACATATGGAGAATCTAAATGCGACTAGGGCCACGTTTTTAATGACAGAATCTAACACGTGGTCGGAATCACCTTTTGGTGAACAAGCAGCCAAAAGCTCTGGACGCTCAGTCTTGGGTTGATACGGGTAGAGTACTACAAGTTGAAAATACAAAATCATATTCCATCACGATCAACATTACTCCTTATCTGTATTAAGAAAAGAAGCCAACGTATTACATGATAGAAATGAGTAGTTTGCACGAATATGTGCTTTTGCAGAACGCATTTTCATTCCCACGAGAAGTTACTTGACGTCAATTGCAGAATGTCTGATTTTCTAGGCTGGAAGACAATGCCGGCTATTTTGGCAATTGCAGCCTCACAAACGTGTAATTAGTGTGTACATTGCATGAATTATTTTTGTACCTATTGGATACCCTGATCAACACTTTGCCTTCCAAGCGCGTGAGATCAAGAGTGAATACAATACTACATACAGAATATTATAGTTACATACCGCTTTATGCGTAGTCGATTTTAGCCTAACATTAAGATACGCAAGCATTAAAATTTCTTCTTTCCTATTAGTTGGCGAAAATAAAGGCAGCAGATTGTTGAACACAAAGAAACACTTAGCGGAAATATACGTGATGAGTTAAACCTCGTCATTCAGCGTCATCATTTAGCCCCAAGAATTCACCATTTGGGCTTGAGTATGCCACACAAGAAACTCGGGACAAAGCTGGTTCGGAAGGCGAAATCCGGGAGTACTACCCACAGTGGCAATGCAAAGTTTGAAGACGCCGTTGAGGAACTCAGCCCCACGGAGACGCAGCGGCGAGGGACCCACCCACGCGCGTCTCTCCCCGCCAAGTCAGCGTCGCGTCATGCGGCGCGCCCCCGCAGCCCCCCTCCCTGCCTCCCCTCCCGCGCGGCCCCCGCAGTTTCATTAATCACCCCCGCCACCCTTCCCACCCCGCAACCGTAGCCCGCTCCTAATTAGCCTTCCACGGCTATTTGTTCTCCACACAGTGCGTTAGTTCAATTCATTATGTGATGGCACAAGCCCGCTCCCCGCGCCCCGCCACGTCGCCCGCCGCGTCCGCTCGACCCGCCCCTCCCCGCGCCTCCTCCCCCACCCGCCTCCCGCGGGCCCGCCCGCCGGCTTTATATAATTGCACTGATTGGAGTGGGCAAATAGCGAACCGCCCGCCATTTATATTCGGGGCAGCGCCTCCCCGCCCCCGCTCCACCGATTCCCCCTCCTTCCCTCCCCGCCCCTCCCTCCCCTCCTACCCGCTTCTGCGGCGCGATATGTGCACGCGCCGTCGCTAATAATGCCCTCCCCACACACCGCTTTGTTTAGATAATGGTATCTACTTTGTACGGCGTTCCGGATCCTATTTTGATGATCAATATACTATTTACCCAGCGATAGTCCCCGCGTTTTGTGCTTGTGTCAGTTATTTCGTAATTTATCTGTCACATTTGCACAGCGCCGACCTGACAGATGAATAAAACAGCGACGGGCCTATTCGCTGTATATATCTGCGTTCGAGGAAAATATGTACAAAGCGGTGCTTCATTATATTGTTTAATGAAATTCAGCGTTTTATCATTGGTCGCAATGAGAGGGTGTCGCGCAAATTTTGCTGCGTGGAACTTGTGCTTGTAGTGCCGTTTGTCTGTGTTATGGTTCCCCTTGTGTAAGTCTCACTTATTAGTTGTGAAGGCCTGCTGCAGGTGACGTACACAGCCGCACCCTTGTGACTCGACCCGGGGAGCATTCTTCACGCGTACACTATATGAAGTTTCTTGCACCCTACCGAAACCTGGCGCGCATTACGAATGTTTTATGACAGTTTCTCATAACATACGTAACATTTTCACTATGGTATTGCTCCTGCAGGTAAGTCCTGTGTAACTTTATAACCAATGAAATGTTCATTTATTGAATATTACACGCATCGTATTAAAACCAAAATACGCCTCTTACATGTGCTTCACTGATAATTCTGAAATTTAAACATTATTTATACTCCGAATAGTATTCTATATATTTAGAAGTGTGAAGTACGTGTTCCCAACTCTTCCAATAGCCGCCTCATTAACAACATTTTGAATAACTTGTTACGAACACACTAAATTCGACAAGCGACGCTATTTCAATGTAGCAGCACCGTTCTGAAAACGCATTAAATCACTGAATCGTCAATACGGTGTATTTGTATTGATCGGCGCCGCATCCATTTTGACACAGAGAAAGCGCTTTTACGAGGGCAGTAAATCCAGGGAAGTCGTCCAGCGCAGCCGTCAATCGGAAGCCGCCGCGTCTCCCGACTGGGGCGTCGCTCTGGCCGTCGCTGTGGCGACCCTTCTGGGCCCTCCTGCGCCGAAACCCACCCCGCCTTGCCTGGCCTCTCTCCTCGCTCTTACGGGCCCTTACCTGGATTTCTGGATGGCGAAAGACAGTCAAGTTCATGGCGTTGTTTCTACAGTTTTTCTGCCAAATTTAAGGTTGGAAGTTAATATTTCTTTTGGTTCGTTCTATCAAAGTCATTCTGCTACGCGTGAATCTCAGGAGAGTTTCCAAATTACCATTTGATCAAAGAATCCCTCTCCTTCTGTGCCTGGCTTGGCTGATTGTTCGTCCTTGCTTTAGGCATCAAATCCCAATTTGACCCTTGTTCACGTTCTCCTGTTTCTTTTATTTCCGCTAGTACTTCAACATCGTTCTCAATTTTGGCCATCTCACAAACACTCAAGTTCAATTTGTCCCTCTTCCCTTCCACTTTGCTGTTTCCTCCACATTCTCTCTCATACTTGTCTTCAACGTCTCTTCGCCCAACTTATCTCCATGACTTGCGACCTTTCACCTCACGTCTACCTTCCTTCTTTGCACATCCCCGCACTTGCCCTCTCGCTTTCGCTCTCGCTTTGCGCTCTCCATCGCTCTCGCTCTTCCGAACACTCCTTCCCTCCGGCGCGCCGCTAATCCGGCACGACGACCGACGCCCCACGCCCCGGTCCTCCGCCCACTCCTCCCACCCCGCCGGCCTCGCCCCCTCGCCCGCCCCTCCTTCCGTCGCCCCGCACTTCGCTTCGCGCGGCGCCTCGCCCAGAATTAAGGAGTTGCTCGCTAAATTGGATGCAAAAGTGTTAGCTTCCAGGTCTAACGAATCGTACCAATGCTTCTTAACAAGCTCGTCAAGCGCTCACGGTACAGCCGGCCGCCATGCAAATGCGACAGGGCGGACGGCGCCGCGCCCCGACGTCACCCGTTTGCCGTCTCCCTCCCTCTTCTCCGCCTTTTATCTTCGTCGCTCTCCGTCTCCTTTCTCTCCTTCTCTCGCTCAGACCCTCCCTCATCTCGCTGTATCTCGCCGCACCACGCCGTCTCTCCTGTCACAGTTTCCTTCCGTCACGTTCTTCACCTCGCCCGCTGCCAACCCTCCGCTCGAAGCCTACCTGGCGCCCTACAACCTTGCTTGGCACATCATCATCACAGCAACCCCCCAACGCCGCTCCGTCCCGGCGCCCCACACCACCGCCGCACCCCGCGCTCCTCGTCAAAGGGCTCGCGAACGAACTGACGGGCGTGGGGCGGAGCGGGGCGAGGGCGGCACGAGCGTACGCGAGGTGAAGGGTGGAGTTTCACCTCATAAAAGGAGCACGCCATCCGCTTACGGCGCACTTCCCGTTGTGATCCGCTGTTCTCGCAAAAAAAAAAGTACCATGTCATGAAGTATTTACATCCTCTTACGACCCTCCCCCGCGTACTTTTAGTTGTTTGAAATTCCAGCATCGGCGGCGGCGACGGCGGCGGTGGCGGCAGCTGCAGCAGCGATGCGGGACGACGCGAGGAGCGTCGGGGCGGGGATGGGGGTGAGGGAGGGAGGGCAGGAGGCCGCAGGTAGAGGGCGCCCGGGGCGCGCGCGCGGGTCGTCGGTTCGAGGCGCACGCGCCCTGGCAGCAGCGCCGCTAATTAGCGACGGTGGCGCCCCCCGCAGGCGGCACGACTCATTACAGCCGGCGGCTGCGCTCAGCCGGGCCACGCTGCTCGGGTCTGCGCGCGGCGCGGCGCGGCGCGGTGCGGCACTCAGGTCCCGCCCCCGTCCCGTCCCGCCCCAGCCACCGGCCCCGCTCCTGCCCCCCCCCAACCCCTCCACTGCTGCTCTCGCCGCCGCGGCCCCCGCTGCTGTCGAGGGGGCTGAATTTAATTCCATGAAGAGGAAATTTAAAACAAAATCATCGCCGCTAATTGCGAATTCATTTCCAGGGAAGATCCGGGCGGGCGGGCGGGTTTGGAATTAGAAACTTTAATGAGCCTCTCCGCGCAGCAGACAAGGGCTCGCGCCGAGCACAATGGCTCGTTGGCGCGCGCGCGCGGCCCACGGCAGAGGCGGGGCGGGGCGGGGCAGGGATGGACATGAGGGACGGGGTGGAGAGAGGCGGGGATGGATGGGGTGGGGCGGGGAGGGACAGGCTGGGAAGGGGGGTGAGGCGTGGGACGGGGAGGTGCGGGGTAGGACGGAATGGGAAGGGAAGGGGCGGAACGGGACGGGATGGGGCGGGAGAGGGTGGTGGACGAGGGGGTGGATGGCGGGGGCGGACCTGTAAGCGGTAGAAAGCAACGCGGGATGGTTTGGGGCATCTGCGCGAGATTGGATGGGAATTGATGGAACGGATGTGACATGTAATGGGGGCTGTGTGGTGCTGAGTAGGCGAAAGGGGGGGATGGGATGGTGGATGAGTGTTTTGGGGTACGGTTGTACTGACGCGTGTATGAGTAGGGTTGAAGATGAGTATGTGGGTAGTTTGCGCGGTGATTACGAGGCAAGCTGGTTGATAGTGGGGAATCTCCCCCATAGGGTTGCATAAGAAATTCTTTATTACGCAATCCATGAGCAAAAAACTACAAAACTCATATATTTGCTAGTGTGTTAGGTTAACCTTACAGTTGAGTAAATAATAAAAATTGTACTTTTTCCGTTAGAAAACAGGGTTATTATTTTGATAGGCACGGCCAAGAGTATGGTTAATTTTACAGCAGTAGAAGAATTCAAACTTTCACGGTTGTACAATAGTGGTGAGTCAATCACGAACTGTTAAGAGATGAAAGTCATTTGTGCATACCATTTGAAGTAAATTCCACCTTCTGTAATAAAAAGCCCAGCCACATGCTCGTTATTTATAATCAGACTATTAAAGAATTTACAGAATTTTATCATCATTGAAAATTTAGTAATGAAGTTTCTATAAGGCGCCACCTATACTTTTCCCCCATCCTGTGCTCAGCACATCAAGTTACAGCATACCTACAGAGCCCTGCCTTATTATGAATGAACGAAACAAAACATATAACTTGAATGCAGTTCATAGCAAGCCTGTGAATTGCGAGGGAAATGTTTTTTCCAAGGGCCCGCGTGCAGGGGTGAGACTAAATGCGGAAAGGGCGGTAAAGAGCCCTGCGCATGCTGCGCACGTGGGAGCCCCCTCTCACTCCCCTGGCTTCTCCCCCTCGACCCCTCTCCCCCCTCCATCTCTCCCACCTCGCAGACTCCACCTGTCTCACCCGGCCACGCCTACCTCCACCGCGGCCCGCGCCTTCTCCCTCTCATACCACGCCTCGCTCACCACACTCCACCGAACCCTCTAATGCCTCCCCGCCCTAACATCTCTCCTCTCCTCCTCCCATGTGAACGCCTGTCCCACCCTGCAACGTTCACCCCCAACCCGCCCGCGCCTTCATCACACTCCGCCCACGCCTCCCTCCAACACTCCGCCCAACGCCCTAACTGCCCCCCCCCCCGCCCTAACATCCCTCTCTCCCTCCGCACTCGGGAACAGGTCGCCGGATTCCGCAGCTATTTTTAGCCTCTTACTTGCGACACTACGCAACGCTAATTTGTTTTGCCCGACCGCTTGCCCGTTCGTTCGCCCATGGAGCCTTCATGCTTGTTCGCCTCCGAACCGAGTTCCACGCGCGTCCTCTGGGCCGGCGCACGGAGCAGGACTTCTTGGAAAGATAATTTAAAGCAACTTGTTAGCTTACTCATATGTGAAATGGAAGTGGACACGTAATTAGTGCTCCTGCGTGCTCCCGGCCTCATTCACAACTTGGACAGCTTTCAATTATATTCCATCTTTGTCGGTCGCACAAGCTCGGTGGAATAATTATCATTGAAAGGTTAATGAAGAAATTGTCAAAACAATGTCGGAAGAGATGGTGTAATCCAAAGAGGAATGCGAAGATAAATTGGTTATTATTTTCCCGCTATTCCTTTTATTTATAAAGTGTTGGTGTAATAATTTTCGAATTATAATAACAAGAGTTTATTATGAGTTTCCTTCTTTTGGCTTCATTTCTTTTGCTACCAATTTACAGTGATGAAAGTAATAATGTTTTTAACTCATATTAAATAGATATTAGGAATGAAAATGCAGAAATTAGAGATTAATTGACGTAATTCTATGACAAAAGGGTCAAATCATGCCAGCAGAAGTTATTTGAAGCACATTCATTTAGAAGTTATTTGAAGTATATTAACTCACAAATACAATGCTGTTTACAAATTGTGGAAAATGTAGGTTTTAACGGTGTGAGAGATCTTTAAAAAAATTACATTTGTAAAATTTTTGGGAAAAAAAACCCCTCCAAAATTAACTTTACGTCATATTAAAGAGTGCAATTAGCACTCTCCGTTTGAAAAGTTTGAAGAAAAAATTTGGAGTCATTTTTGAGAAAATGGCATTTGCGCGTTTCGGAATTTTGAGCTAGTTTTCACAGAAAACGAGTTCTCGAGAAACTTTGTATAAAATTTTGTATTACTTAAAGTGCATGTACTCGTAAAAATAATAATGTGAACAAATCACCGGTAATGTAAATATTAACGATGAGAGATATAAGTCAAAAAAATTAATTTTTGTAATTTTTGAAAAAAAAAAGAATAGAGCAATATGGCGTTAATGCCATCTCATAGAGAACATTTAGCACTCTCCAAAACTTTAAAGAAAAAATTTGTAGCAGTTTTTGAGAAAATATTGTTTTTGTAAATGCTTAAAATTGCAAATATTGCATGCAATTTCCCGCGAAAAACTACTAAAATGTTAAAAAAGTGCATGACAATGAAAGAATTCACAGTGGAGAACAAATTTATTTGATGGAAAAATCTCTATCTTCAAGTTTTGTAGTTGTATGAAGACGCCGAAAAAAAATCAAGCTTTCGCAATTTTCAAAAATTCAGAGTTAATCGTGAAAATCGGACCTATGCCACCTTCATAAGTGTATTTTCCTATATTCTTACTAGAAATTTAAAGAATAAATTTGGAGCCCTTTTGAGAAACTTTTGAAAATGTCCGGGGGTCTTCATGTAAAGTACGTCCCAAATTTTAAAGAATGTTTTCAAAATATCAAAGATTCCACTCTAGCCAGATCGAAGGGGTTTTCTTTAATTTGGAAAAAATCCTACGCATGGTTTAGACGCAAGTAGTGTTCACAGACGGACGGATGGACGGGGTGTTAGTAGGGAAATGTATTTACAAAATATGATTTTTTTTGGGAATGGTCGAGCGACCAGTGCTGGACCACTTAATCTTTTAAAATCGATTGACTCATAGGCCTTCCTCCATATGGGCTCACACGGGTAACGCGCGCATAGCAGAGCTCTCCGCAGCAGCGACGGATGGGCCTCTCGCCAGGCGCGACTTCGCCGAGCAGAGGGCGCCGGTGGCAGAGTGGACATGAACTGAATGCTTTGTTTCTATGGTTACGACTCCTATATGAGTATTGCATTAAGGGTGGAGGCAATGTTCTTCCCCGATAGAAGGTGAGATTCGGCACCAACCTGCTCGTCGGTTTGCAAGACCGTCCCAACTATGACAAGATTTAAGTTCCTGACATTCATTGGTAGTGCAGTGCAAGGAAGTGAAAGTGAGCGTGTAAGGTGAGAGGAGGGGACGAGCATGAGGTAAGGATAGTTAGCCTGCGGTTGGTACCCATTTGTAAGAGAACTACTTCGGTATTCACCAGGGTAATGAACGGGGAAATTAAGAGAAACTACTGATTAGCGCTAGCTGGCTGCTAGAATTCCCCTCCAGACAGCGGCTGAACCCGATCCAGCAATGTGGTTAGAGTCAAAAGTCCGCCACCGTCGGGACTCGAGCCCTAGGACTTGTCGTTCAGAGTCGCTGCAGTGGCAACAGTTGTGCTCTGAGCCAACTCAGCCGGCGCACGCGGGTGGAGAAGGGGGCGGCGGCGCCTCGAGCCATGCCAAACACGGCGCCGAGTTAACATTCCCGGGATTTGTGGATATTGTTGCGGGGGCCCCGGGGAGATTGCTAACTGTCCTATTCAGCGGTGCGCCGCCGCCGGCGTCACCGCGCCGCCGCCCCTTCCACTTCCGTTTTCCACCGCCCTCCCCCACCCTGCCCCGCCCGCGCAGCCGTCGCTCTCCCACCCTCGCTCCCGCCTCCAAGAGCCCTGCGCTCATAGAAGTTGCACGAGATCTACAGAGCGAAGGTTTTGGAGTCTGAAATGATTTTGTTTTGCTGCGACAAAGGATGTGGTAATTGGTGTATTGGGGTGTAAATGACGGCGGATGGGAATCTGAATCGATGGGTCTAGAAACTTTGGTGACCTAGGATGGTAGAGAGGGTACCGTCACAAGCGCAGCCTTGGAATTATATCAGGTAGAGGAAGATGGTTCTGTTGAGATGATGTACAATGCAAAATATAATAATCCATTTGAAATTTGGATTTTGAAGTTTGGATTTTGAAATGTCAGTTAATATGGGAATTGTTAAGCCAACAGGGATGTCTGTTGACAGAGAAGATTATTAGTTATGTCACTGCATATGGTGCGTAATACACTCTATTGTCTAGTTCGACTAGCAGAATCACGTGAGTTGGTATTAAACGTGTATATGTAATGTTAGAAAGGTAAAGAGTTAATGGAACTAGTGAGATTAAATGGATGGGCAAGTAAATGCGTAAGGATACTTATCGCATTGTGACCAGGAGGTTGATCAGGACGGTAAGAGCAGGGAGGATCTGCCATGGTGACTGTAAACAATTATGACGTGGTTGTCAGAATATTGTGATTGCAAGAGGGAGCTGGATTATTGTGAGCGGTGGAGTGGAGCCCATGGAGTTGGCACCGCCACGCGGGAGGCAACGGCGGCAGAGGCAGCGTGAGCGGGGGATGCGCTGGGGCCGCATGATTATTCCAAGGACGGAGACGCGGGTTTCATCAGGCGCGCACACAAAGATTGCTTCCTGCGCAGCTCAGCTGCTCCGAAATATATCGAATTTCACACGCGATGAAAAATTAAGTAGCAGCCCATCTGTTCCATCTCGCCGCGGCCGGCCCCGCGATATTGAGCTGTTCCTCGTGCCACCGCCTCCGCCTTCGTCTCCGTCTCCTCGGGCGGTTCTGCCGCCAATCCCACAGCCACAGCCATCGCCATCCACCACCGTCTCCGCCACGAACACTCACCACTGCCTCTTTCGATCCTTCCGATCACTGTCTCACGTCCGTCTCAAGAACCTCTCTCTCTCTCCACCACCTCACGACTTTACTCCCCGCCCGTCTTCACGCCCGCCTTCATGCTCGTCTTCACGCCCGCCTTCACGTCCATCTTCACGCCTTTCTTAACAATAACCAGACAACTGCTTCACGACAGTTTTCACAACTGCCTGACATTCGCATCAAAATATTCCGACTGTCTTCACGATCACCTCACGACCACTTCACGACAGTTTTCACGATCTCCACCATTATCCTACACAACCGTCTCTATGACCGTTTGCAATCGTACCGAACACCGCCTCGATCGCTGCCATAACCACTACCAACTCCCCCACCTCCGTCGTCTCCCCAGAGGTACGCCAATCGCCGTCGCTGCCCTGTAAGACATTATCCCGCTGCTTCCTCCGCCTTGGCGATTCCTCACGATAAACATTTCCGACTCACCCGTCCCTCTCCTCGAGCCTTTCCGAGCTTTACTGTGAAAAATGCACACGCGAGGGGAGATGCCTTGAAGCACTTGATTTCTCGCGCCTACTAGCGGCTGCCGTGGGCGAGGGAACTGTCCGTCTCCCCGTATATTAGAAGTACTCTTTCCTCTCCCGAGGCTGTAACTGTCAATATATAGGTCCATGCTCCTGAGACTGATTCATCTTCTTTGTTATATGTTTCTAGGATCGCCGTGGCTTGGAAGTATTAATATTATCTTTGATGTTGAGAGTTATAACTTTGAGCCCTGTTAATTGTCTTTGATTAGTATTCGTATTCTGTGTTGGGTTACCCTCCAGCTCACTTGATCACCATTCCCAATTACAATCCACTATCTCAGTTCCCAATCTCAATCAACTATTATTGTTCCCGCTTGAATACGCGATCCGTATCCTAATTTGGATCTTTATTTCTGATTATTATCTTCGGCCACCATTACCGACATGTAGAAATAATCCAATATCACTTATCAGCACAAAACCCATCTACATATACTACTAGCGGCTCCATCATTTCTTCTAGTTTTGACATTCCCTTGTTTTCTGAGTTTCTGAGTACCTTTCCACAACAAATACTCTAAAAAAGAATACTACTAATGAAAATTGCTGACATTTCTTGCTTCAAACAATCATCGCCCTTGATCATTACAAGTTGAAAATCATGGCACAGCTGTGTCTCAAAATCACTCAACTGCCCTTCGGAAATCCAACCGGGGGCATCGATGCCCAGCGGTCTCTCTCTCTCTCCTACGGCCGCTGGCTTTGACTGTCTACCACAATCCTCCCCCTAGTGACGGTTGTGGCCTTTGCCTTCCACCATCGGCCCCGTTCGGAGCCGATTTCTCGGCAGAAGCCCCTAACGAGGAGCAGATCAAAACCCGGCGGGCGGCCCGGATCTAAATTAGAGCTCAGAAGGGCCGCGTAAGACGAGCGACGCGGTAACGGAGGCGGATAAAAATAAGCGGTGACGGCGGCGGCGCGGGGTCGCGCGTAATGGACCTTGGCGCGCATTCCTCCGTGGACACAGAGCAAATCTTTTGTAGGGCGCGGACGCAAACCTCAACCTGGGAGAGCACAAAGGGCATTAGTAACGGAGGGCGCCGACAGCTGCGATGCGGGCGGTTCGAGGAAGGAGCGAGCGCCGGGGAGGGAGCGGGGTGGAGGGGAGTGGAGGGGAGTGCAGCGGGGCCGAGGAGCCCCGTGCGGCATCATTAGCCGGGGCCGGCTCGCCGCCTCTCGTTAGTGGCGGCGGTGGCGGCGGAGGGCGGGCGGACGGGCGCGGGGGCGGAGGAGGAGCGGCGGGGAGGGGTGAGACGCCTGCGGGTGGAAGCGCGCTCACATCCTCTGCGAAGCTCACTCGCGTTCGCGCGTTCTCCCTCTGCGTTGCACCTCTGCCCGGCCCGGCCCGGCCGCCTCCTTGCCATCCTTCGCCCTGCGATCACCTTTCCTTTCACAGCTCTAAGGCTTAAAGCTTATCTTCTTCGTTTCTTTTTCAATTTCTTTCTACACTTTCAATTTATAATGTTCACTTCCACTTTTACTCGTCAAATTTTTAAAACTTTTCCCTCACATTTTGCGTTTAAAAAAATATATCACTGATTTCTAATTCACCACAACTCTTATTTTCCTCGTTTATGTCTCATTTCTTTCTCTACTCCCTTGGATTTGCCCTTCTCATTCGTGACCTACATTTTTCTGAATATTGTGTCTCTTCTTCCTTCTTTAAGAATTGCTTAAATTTTATTTCTTTATTTCACTCAGTCATATTCTCTTGCTGCTTTTGGCATCAACATCCTATTCTCCGCTTGCATGTCTGGCCTTCTCTCGCTCTGTACTGGAACTTTACGTATTCGAATCTTTCGTCTGCGCGCTTTCCCTCACGTTCCGCGGTCCCCTTCGCCTTCAATCGCCGCGTCTCCAAACGACTTCGTCGCCGCCGTCACCGCGGCACCTTCTCTCTCTGTCTCTCTCTCCGTCCTCTCCGGCGCCACCGCGCGCCCCTTCGCGACATCTTCCTCCCATTTACCTTCCTTTCAAATCCAGTTACCTCGCTAATCACGGGCGCGAGGGCCGCGGCGCCGCGGCGCGCCGTACGGGGGCGGAGCGTGGGCGCGGGGCGAGCGGGTGGGTGGGTGGCGGCGAATTAGAGGGAAACATTCGCGAACATAGGACGGGCATCGTGCCGCCCGCGCCGCGGGACCGCTACACGAGTCGCCAATCACCCCGCCCCCTCGCGCCACGCCTCTCCCACCCCCCTCGCCCCGCCCCGCTCCGTCCCGCCCCACTCTAAGCCACACGCAGGACGCGGAGACGCGTTCCCTTCCTCGCTCTGGAAATGCGTAATCACTCTCCTCGTTTGGATACTACACTGCATTAACAATACAGGGAAACCTTTTTTCGGATGGATATTTACTAACGTAGTTCAGAACGTATTTTACTGTCGTTTTCTTCCTGAGAGTTTTGCCTCCTCGAAAAATTTCAAAGTTTCTGCCAGCACAGTGTAACCCTCATGATACAACTGTTAATGAATGATTATTAGAGAAATTCCATATTCACATATTCTGATAATTCTCCAGGAGCACCTCATAACAAATCATGGATTTCAGGATTTTTGGAACTCATTATTTTTCTAACTTTTACATTATTGTTTTTCCGTTTACAAATGAAGAAATTGTTGACATTGTTCAGTTATTTTTCCGTTTCATTTTCCCTTCGGTTTATTTCCATTGTTGGCAAAAATGATTGAATTTGTCGCATTGGAACTAACGGACCCTTAAACTGATCGCTGTCTCATGCAAATTTCTGCTTCAATGACTAGACACTATATTACCAGGGTGCAGGAGTGCACTTTGCATTGGGGTTCTTTCTCTTGCAAAACTCAGAGAGCCCCTAATTACACTCGCACTCTTTGCAACCCTCTTCGGTACCTTTGTATCTATTCTCTGTTCGCCAGAGGCTCCGCAACTCTCCACCTCATCACCCGTTGCAGAGCCTCGACGCACCTCGGCGGGCCAGGGCGGGGAGGGGCGGCGCGGGGTGGCGCGGGGCGGCGCGGCTGGCGTGGCGAGCAGCCAGAGATTAATTGAACCTTTGGCGCGGACACCGACAATTTGCCGGCGGCCGCTGTACCGGACGCGCCTGTACAGTGTTGCAAACGGAATTGGGGCTCAATTTGGAATGTGAAAATTAATTAAAAGCGTCGAGGTGGGCTCTTGAAACGAGAGATGCAGCGCAGTGGCTACCACATTCGCCGCTGTAGCTGCTATTGCTACCGTCACCACCTCCGCCCTCCACTCATATGTCACAACCGTCGCCAGTATTACGCCGCGAGAAAACGATACCACTGGATTAATCTCTGCCGCGAAATATCTACGGCGGTTGCCACAATCTTCGCCCTTTCCGCCCGTACTGTTTTAGATCTGCTGTGCCTTCGTCTCTCCCATAACATTCACCCCCGCGTATTCCTCGCCTCTTCCCGCTCCGCCGTCTCCACCAGCGCTGCCGCCCCCGCCACGCGCACTCGTAGCAGCGAGTGGGCTGGAATGCGGTAATTGGCGGGGAGAGCGGGGGGGGGCGGGGGCGGATCGGCCGCTGCTGGGGAGGGGGCGCGTTGCATCGGGCGCGAGCGAGCGGGATGGGACGAACCGCCAATCGATGCTCCGCACTTAACTCGCACGCAGCGACGGCGGTGTCGGCGGCTGCGGCGGGGGTGAGGGCGCGCCCTCAGTCGCTGGCAGCGGCGGCGGTGGTGGCGGCGGCGGCGGTGGCGCGTGCGGGGGCGGGCGCTAGCGTCGACGGGGTGTCGCGGCGCACTTTCGCGCGCCGGGGAATGTGCAATATTGTTTTATTAAACGCCGTCGCCCCGCGAGCCGCGGTGACACGTGCGTGCGATCGCACCTCGGTGGCCCCCGCGGGGAGAGGTGGAAGGGGCGGCGTTGTGAGCGGTGGGGTGCGAGGAGGGGAGGGGCAAGGGCGAGGAGGGGAGGGGCGAGGCGGGGCGAGCGGGTGAGGTATACTAGATGGTTATGGTAGGTGAGTCGGGACAGGATTAGGTGGGGCGGGGAGAAGCGGAGTGTGTGGGGCGGGGCGGGAAGCGGCGGGGAGGGGAGAGGCTTGGCGAGAGAGGACAGGACGAGGCGAGGTGGGTCGGTACGGATGATGCGAGGAGGGTTATTACGGGGTATGTAGGGTGTGGCGTGGCGGCGGGACGGGCGTGGCGAAATGGGACGGGCGTGGAGAAATGGGAACACTACCAGGCGGAACAGGGCGGGACTCTTCGGGTGGACAGGGCGAGGCGGAGCTGGACGATTCGTGGGAGGGGGAGAAGCGAGGAGAGGAGTGGGACAGGCGGGGACGCGGGGCGGTGCTGTGTGGAATAAAGTGCCGCGTGAGCTTCGCCGCGTGATGCGGTGGCGGGAGAGGAGAGCAATAGCTCCGGTATGTTGGTATGAATGGGGCTTTTAGGGGCGACCGAGAATGGGGGGATTAAGTTACGCAAGGTGCGTGCGTTTGGAGTGAGTAATGCACTTGCACGCGATGGGAAGATAGAATTTCTGTGTTCTCCCGAGGGGTGGCGTAATCAAATTTTTTCGGTGATTGTTTTGTAGCTGTGCAGTAACAATTCGCAGCCGGTGGCTGTATCTTTCTTGCTGTTGTACACTATAAGAACGTGAGCTGAAAAATGCAATTTACAAAAAGCTTTTGGATTAATTATGTTAGCATAAATATCTATACAATTATCAGAAAATTTAATTGAGATTTTAACTCTTTCTTGTGTAGTAGAGAATTCTATTGAACACATATGTTCTGTATTCAATTAATGTTTTAAGTGAGTTATCAGTGCAGCAAGTTGACAATCATAGTTGAACCTTTTTTTATTCATTTCTAGAACATTCTATCTACTGTACTCTTCTTGAAAATACATTTATTGGAAGATTTTGGATCTGCAATTCTCGGTGTATGAATGTTAATATACGGTTGCGTGTGCAAAGCTAATGATTTACATTTGGCAAACAATATAAAAGCTCGTCACCGATCATTGTAGGCGAGTCAGCCATAGACACAGCTCTCAAATAAAATTCCAATGCAGTCAGCGTAAAATACATTTGAAAAGGTTTATCGGAATTCCGCTTGCGCAAATTCATACTGCGTCAACACTCCACAAAAGCGAACATAAAATGAAACGAACCCGAACGTAATTAATGATTGTATAAATAATTATCGAGGGAGTCACCTGTTTTCCAGAGATATTGAAATCAGTCACAGGTTGGCAGAGAAGTCCTGAATGTGGACGCGTCTGCATCTGGCAACAATAGCTCGTCATAAATTTCGGCGCGGCGTTTCCATTAAAAGGCCATTGTCTGGGGGCGCGAACCCAGCCGCGGAGGCGGCGGAGGAGGCGGAGATGGAGGAGGAGGGTGGGATGAATGGGGTATGGAGTGAGTGTGCCTACCCGCGATCTGCGTTGAGCCGAAAATGCTGCTCGAATCCACTTGCGATGGAAGGATGCGATCATGACGGCGACACAGGAACGGAGAATGAGAAAACTGATGATTTTATAACAGTTGCTTTTACTTCCCTTCCGTGGCAATGGGGAGAGCTAGTGAATCAGTGAGATCATTGAGCTGAAAAGAGGAGAAAAAGAAAAACTAACGCTGATGTAGGGAATTTAATGATTTTGGTAATACAAGTTGTGCAGGGTAAGCATTTCCGAAGTATGGAGATATGAATAAGTAGTGCACTATCTTTCCTCAGCGGCCAGTGAAACGTTTTGCTCGACATATCATCGAAGAGAAGCTTCGAGAATGACATCAATAGAAGAGGTGCCAGGAAAGGCTCAAAACGTAGGATAGCCATTGTGCCTGAGACCGTTACAGTGCTTTGTTCAAGAGGGCTGGAGATGGCAGCCGTAATGTTGGCGAATGGATGTATTGCGGGAGAGAGCGTTGTGGGAATGGCAGGCAGGGGTGGGGTGACTGGCGATGGCAGCGGAGGAGGCGGCGCTGCGGTCTCGCGGGGCGCGGAGCCGCGCCGCGCTGCGCCGCGCCGCCCGCCACCCCAGCCCCCGCTGCCACGCACGCGACTGTACCGCGCGCTGGAGTTAGCTGCACATAATTAGCAGAATTGTGCCTTCAATGCTCGTCGCCCGCCGCCACGCCCATTCACGTCCCTCTTTGGCGCCGCGGCTGGTTGACGACTCGTTACGCCCGCGGTTACCCGCGCCCCGCCCATCATCCCGGGTTTCGGCACCGCTTGCTGCTTGGAGCCCCCCCGCCCGTGAGGGGCACCCCTCCTCGTGCCCCCGGCCCCGCTGCCAGCGCTGCCTCGGCGCCGGCGCCCCCCACACCCCGGGATTCTCGCGTTCATAAGGCGATGACGGTACCTGCTGGAGCACGGTGTGCTTAACCTCTCTTTTCCCCTATTTTCTTTTTCTGTTTTCTTAACTCTATGTAATTTCCCTACTTTCACAGTTTCGTGATTTCTTGAAATATATTCTTCTTTTTCACACACACATAGTACGTTTTGTTTCGAATCATTCAATAACCAAAACATTTTCATTATCAATGGTTAATCTCCTTTTAAAAATATTCCTCTATTTTTATCGGATTTTGTTTTGTTTGATGGAAGGAATTCTAATTTTTATGCTCTCTCGTTTCTCTATATACGTTTTTTAAATGACTGATTAATTACAAAAGGAATGTAAGTATTTTGTGAAGTATTGCAAAGTCATATCTCTACTATACTTGTTGGACATGAAATGTTCACATTTATTCGTTGCAATGTAGTACTACAATCAGTTATTTGTGTATCATATTTGTATTCTTCCCCGTTGTCTCTACATGTCTTCTTCCTTTCCTCATCATTTATTACCTCCCGTATACCTTTGTCTACCATTCTCTAATTACCAAGACAATCTAAAGCGTAATGTGAGCTTCTTGGCATTACTCCATTTTCTCCATTATCGCCCAATTCCATCCCCCGTCATTCCGTCCTGTCTTCGCAACCCCCCACGTGCCGCTCCGGTGTCTGGGCACCTCGGGGCCCTTTCGACCTCTCGGTTATCCCTTCCCTTCCCTTTGCGCCTTCGCCCACGGCTCGCCCTCGAACTGCAGACGCGGCCCGCGGCCCCGGTGATCCACCCTGTTCGCGCCATTTGTCAAAACTTCCGACTGGCGCGCCAAGTATTCGCCTGGCGAAGCGAACCCCGCCCCCCCCTCCGACCACCGACCGCCGGGCGCGCGCGCCGCCCCCGCCCCGCCCTGCCCTGCGTCGCCCCTCCGCGCCCCGCGCCGCCCGCCGCCAGCGCCGCCCGCGGCGCTCGACGTTAATTAGAAGCTTAGGCCGCGCGCTGATTAGCGGCGACGCTTAAATATGAGATACGGCGCCCGCGGGCGGCGGTAATTAAGTGTACAGAGCCCCGAGTGCGCAAGCTGACGGCGACGGCGTGGCCGAAGACGTGTACAGCGATGACGTCGGAAATGATGGCGGCCACCATGACGATGGTACTACTGGAGCGATAACCAATACCTTATGATGCTTGCCATGAGGATGATGGCAGGTCCTGAGATTGATACCATAATTATTGAGGAACATTATCTTAACGGAGGCCTTAATAATGATAATGGTGATGTTGAGGCGATAATTAACGTCTTACGAAATTCACCATTGAGTGTTACGGCTAGAGTGGCATCTTTCATGATTAAAATTTAGAAGAAGGACAGAAAATATTTCGAAAGGTCACGACCACAGAAAAGTTGAAAATTAAATTTTAAATGACAGTGAAAATCAAAATGACAACAATTATTATCATGAACATTGTAATGTCTATGCGATGCTATAATTAGGAAGCTGGAATTAACTACCCATGTAAATTATACAATGTTGCTGATCACGATTCTGTCAGCTTTTAAAAGAAGTGACAACGCCACCTATGCTTTATTGCGAGTCGCCAAAAATATACACGATGTCGCCGACTCATCAGCTAATGCCACGGAGCTCATTCAAGGCTATCGAGGCCCCGGCGCGAATACTTAAATTAATGCTCTCGATATATATCGATTCTATCGCGAGGGATGCCCGCGACGTGTGGCGGCCGCCGTGCGGGGTGATGGCGACTCATTGGCCGTTATCTGGCGGCGCCGTGATGAACCCGATGCTGCTGCTGCTGAAGCCACCTCCGCCGCCGCCGCTTGGGGTGGTGGCGATGGCAGTGGGAGGGGGAGCGGGAAGTACGGAGGTGGAGGGTCGCCGCCGCGGAAAACTGCGCCATTAGCATAACAGCGAGCAATCAGCGCTCTTATCACGCGCTCTGGTGGCGGCGCGCGGGAACCTGCTCAGTGCTGGACGCTCGCCAGCGCGCCCCCGCCCACCACCCCGCCCCTTCCCAGCCGCCGCCGCCGCCGCCGCCGCCGCCGTCGCCGTTTCTGCCCGCCCACGCATTGCCGCGTTGCTGTGCTCGCGTTCGCTGTGTGTTCTCTTTCTCTCTGATCCTCCGCGTGGTCTTTCATTCCCTGTTCAATCCTTCTCACTCAGGCTCCGTATTCGTATTATAAATTTTTTCTGAGTTCGTTCCTTCCACGTTCATAACTGTTGCTTCTACGTTTCTCTCACTAATTTTACCCTCTTTTCACCAGTTTTTCACGGAATTTTCTTTGATATTTAAACGAATTTTTAAGTGTCCCTTTACATTAATACTACTAATCTTAAGAAGTGTTTCAGAAAATGTATAATTTATTTGTATTTACAATATATTAAACAATTTAGAGAAAGTCCATCAAAAGTAAAAAGCATCTTCATTGCCAACCTTTAGTCATACATTGCTTTATATTTCGTAACAAATATTAATATTGTTATATATTTTTCTTAAATCAGTTAAGTTTCTTATATTTTTTCAATAGATCAGTAAATTACCACATTCTACGTATTCATATTTTATCTTCATTGCTGTTTTTTTCTCTATTTACGTATCGTAACCTTTCTTGTTTCTTGAACTACATCTTGTAGTTCACTCTAAACTTCTTATTCATTAACTTTTGTCATCGCTCTTGGGTCCCAGAATTTAGTAATTCAAATCCTCTGTTCTAACCGTTGACTCATAAAAGAACTTTAAAACAAATTACCTTTATGAAAATCTTTAGGATTTTTTTGCCTTGCCATCCACTCCCCTTACTAAAATTTGTATTAGATTCACATAGCTACACACTCAGGTGCACATTTTGAATACATATGGAGAAACGAACTAATTGCACCTAGCGCAACCGACTCATTTACCAGTTCCATCGTACATCGGTGTCACGCGCATTAGAATATCCACAACCCTCCCCGCCCGCCCCCTACCATAAAGGGAATGACTGCGAGTGAGGTGAAGGGGTGCGGTCGTTTCCGCATTTTCCGTTGGCGTTTACAAGCGGCCGCGCCCCTAATCTCCCCCGCAGACAGGCAGGCAGACATTTGCATTTCTTTAACGGAAGCACAATCTGGCGCAATTAACGGAAAGCAGGCGAGATAACCTATTTTACGTAGATTGGGAATTATTAAACTTCCGGGCTACACTCGCAAAAATTTTCCCTTTAATCTTTTGACGGCTCAGAATGAAACATGTCATGGTTCCGTTACGTATCAGTCAGACTACCGGAGACGGGTGTAAGTTACACAGTGCTCCGCCAGTGAATTTGGTGCCTGTTGGTAGACTATGATTGTTCTTAGGGCGATCTACTCTAAATATCTTCCAAAGATGGGAAAGCGGTTTCCATGAATTACAATTGTAACGCTGCTTTGAATTACAAATTGTTAATTGCTCGTTAAGGTAGAGATACAAGACGAAAATATAGGAATTAATGTTTTAATTCAGAATTCGTACGACGTATGAATTGAAGCAGTAGTTACTGTGGAGGGGTTATGAACCAGGTTCGTACGCTAATAAGATTAGTGCATTTTTCTGTCTCGTTGCTGTTTATACATTATGGTGGATAACACAGTACCGAATTAAATATCAAGAAAAACACTAAATATTAAATAAGATACAAGCACTAAAAATTGGTGAAATAAAATAATGCTGCTCACGTGATACGATTTTTAGAAACTTCGTTTCGTTGTTGTCCACTCTATGGAGAGAGAAATTTCCCATGTTCATCGCGAGACTACAATCCACTACCTCCATTTTATTACCAATCACGCTTTATTACCAAGCCGCCTCTTACGATGCTTTTGTCATTCATTTATCCTTGGTTGTCCAAGCTATTTGATGATATAAAGTAAACGGTATTTTACTTGACTGTTCTTTACGAGAGACGAACAGAACTGCAGAAATTATATTCTACACTAAAGTGAATGCTAATTAATTTATGAAATTGATAATGAAAAATTAATTATACACGGTACCATAAACATGAAACATTAATTACGTTTTCTATCGTACTTGTCAAACTTATTAATTAGGCAATCAGCCATACGTTTCTAGTTGCGTGGTGCGCCTGAACGGCTGCAACACACTTAGAGTGTCTGTGTTGCAGATTGCATACAAGGCACTCTCACAGGCGCTGCGGCGCGGTACGGAGCGGCCTCGGAGGATGGGAAAGGAGGGGGAAGGAGGGAGGGGAGAGGGCGGGGAGGACGCCGCCGCCATTGAGGCCGAGCAGGAAACTCTCGAAATTGCCCCGCGAGAGCTGGCGGCGGAAATTAACTGCCGCGGCCCTGTTTTGAATTCAATTTCTCATTCGAGGTCGAAGGGATGTAGGTGCTGCGGTAAAAAGACGTTCGCCACCACTGTGACTAGCGTGTCGGGTTTTTCATTCAAATCATTGTTGTTTGCTGTAATTAGAATTACTGTATGATGAATGATCATTATGTACAAATGACACAATTACGAAGCCTTAGTAATTTGTGTGTATCTAATTAGCGATATTTCTGCTGTAGTAACTTCTTTCTTTCATCTTTCAGACGTTGAGAGTCATTAAGAACTTTTATATAAAACGATTATAAATGCTGGTGATTAGCAATTTAATAACGCATACATTCGTATACACGATGATTGTTTAAGGGCTTCAATACCGTATTTTCCGTGTAACAAACGTAGCAGATGGCGGTAATTAATAGTTTGAACTAATTACGCGCCGTGAGTTCGCTGCGCAGTTTAAGTGTCTTAGGAAACAAGCAAACCATTCATTCTGTAAATATCTCAAACGAAGGGGCGCGGCTTTGCTCTTGCTACAATCTCAACGAAGACGAGGTCGCCCTCTCCACCACACACGCGCTGGCGGATAATGAAGGCCCAATACTTCATTGCAGCCCCCACAACCAGCTCCGCCCTTCCCGTTTCCTCCCATCTTCCTCGCTTTAACGATTTCTTTCCCTCGTCACGTACGTGTATTTCTCTTGCTTTACACCTCATACCTGCAAATTTTCTCATCATACTGCACACACTACCTCATCTCTTCCGATCGTTCATCTTTACGGACACATGTATCCGTTCGTTCTCCCTCTTTCCCACCACCCGCCACCTCATCTCATTTACCTCGCCCCACCACTCATTCCCTCCTCCCCTCCATCGTGAGGCGGCAACCGCCCGTACCTTCCCGCCAACCTGCCTTTCGGCCCGCTTCCAATCGGCAGCTTAAGTTATTGGCAATTAGGCGGTAATGGAAGGAGATTGCGTGAGTGTGGAATGAACACACGGGCTTGCGGATGTCGATCCACTTGCAAAACTACTTTAATTAACACGCGGGAGCCCGCTCGCCGCCCGGTCGCCTGTCTTTGTCCATCGCCTCCATTAAGGCCCCGGTGTAATTAACGCTGCGCCGAGGAGACGCGCGCCGTGGCCTGGCGTCCGCGAGGAGGTTCCGGCGCCGCCCTCCCATTTATAATTAAACCAAATACCGCACTTTTCCGCCCTCCCAATCAGGGCTGCGGCGCGCGCTCCAAGTACGCCACGCCGCTGCTCGTCACTCGCAGCACGCTTCTCGTTTCTCGGCTTCGCTTGTGCGCCTCCGCGTCGAGAATTCCTCGCCGATGATACAGGCGTATTCCTCAAAGTATATACAATTTAATATCATGTATTATTAAATGGACAATTTTCTGGCAGTGTTTATTGGGATTCTGATGGTGTAATGTTCGTAGTTTCGATTGAAGTCGTGGATTTTTTAAGGGGAAAATTCCTTCGTTCGCCTTCCTTCTGTCGGGAAGTAAAGCCGGCTGTCCCACGTTATATATTTACTGCGTGTAAAATATCCTCAAGTTTAAAAGAATCCTCTGAGCTAAATTCTAATAACCTGCTTTGTCATCCGAGTGATACCAATTGTAGCTGCTAGATAGTGATAGGATGGTAACGGAATTTGTGTGGTGAGGGGAAAAATGGTCTTGATAGTCCGAATCTCACTACGTAAAAGAAGCCATCATTGAATTGAATTATTTTTAACTCGTTTTTGTTTGCTTTCAACGCTTGTTTTCAAATCAGATTTTTATTCCTTTCTGAATATAGTCTTTTTTATGTTAACAGTGTTAATGTTATGGAATCTCATTTATACACACATCTTTCCTAATTTTTTTCTTCAAAGTTTTAGAAACCATTGATTCTTTAGATTAATTCATGTAATAGATATTTCTTCCCAGGTTCACTTTCGTTAGTGATTGATTTTGTTCTTTCCGCTGCTGGGACGTTTATATTTTTAGGAAACAACTCATATCCAATTGCCCCCTCTCCTTTTCCCCGGGGCTCGCTCCGCCTTGCGACTACGCCTCGCCCGACCAATCTCCACTGCGGTGCTCCGCCCGTTATCAAGGTGTCCCATAAATGTTTTCGCGTGTCGACACGCGGCTAAATTGGAGTCGGTGTCCCCCTGCACAGCATAAACAAGGTAATATCGAACGGTAATCTGGAATAATCAACGGCTCGCCTCTTGTCGCTAACGAGGTGGGCATTGAGACGTTTCAGGGTCAACGAACGAGAATAATGGCGGTGGTGGCGCGCAGGCCGTAATGCGAAACGCGATTTACGCCCCGCCCACGTCGCTCGCGCAGATGACTCCCGTTGCGCGAGGCTGCGCGCAGGTAGTGGTTGCTGACAAGCGCAGCTGCCTCACACGAGGAACGTTTGAATAGTTTTTAGTAAAAGTAATGATGCTGCGCTGATTAAGAAAACTAATGATGCTTTACTGATTAGCACTTCGCTGTGGGCAGTACTGTTATTAGATTTCAGAAGGAAAGTGTGATTAGAACACTCAGATTCTCCTTGTCAAAGCAGTACGTGAAAAACAATTATTTTGAGAAAATAAAGTTTCACCTTTTTTCTTCAACCTTAATGGTGTAGATGCGGGGATGTAAAGCTAGAGAAATCATTGAACGTAATAAAGACATTCACAAATAAGTCTGGTTTAAAGGAGGGCGTGCATACGTACAACGCATATTTTAAAATAATGTTGCTTGCTCTTTTTCGTCATGGAGCAGACGTGCTGTTGGTACTGTCTAGAACGGAGTGTATTTTTTGGGCTGTGATTATCGTGCGTAATACTTTATGCTGTAGTGTTGACAGGTGTACTTGTAACGAAGATTACGAAAGTTTTAATTGTAGTGCAGCTGAATACAATGCTTTTACATTAGATATTTTGACAATAATTTGATGTTAACTTTTTTTCTTAGTATTATAATAATTTTATTTCTAAATTTACATTTAGTCACGCCTTATGAGACTTACAAAACAAAATTCGTATTTCTTGAAAGTAGAGATTTACATAATAATTTGAACTCTTTGATAACTCAATAATTTTCGTTATTATTTTCACGATATTTCTGTCCTAATTTCTACCTTATTACCTATTTATTTTGCAAATACATATGAAGAGACACGTATGGTATTTTACACACGCGAATGATTTTTAAATGCCCTTTACACATATGGAAAGTTTACGATTACGATTACATGAAATTCTCATTTTCGAAGTATTTTTTTCGTAAAAGTTCAAGTTTGAGCGTGCCTTTTAAAGAATCTCAACTAATTTTGCAGGAAATATAAGTAGATTTATAAAAGACATTTTGCATTTTCCCAAGGAGTTTTTAATTTCCATTCCAATAATCGTATTTTGATTTCAATTTCTTTCATAAAAATACCAAAATAAAGTTTTTTATTATTTCATTACATTACGACTTAAGATGTTATGAGTCAGCTCAAAATAAAATCTGCTCCAGGTTACAACCTGCTAACTAAGGAGCACATCTTGGGACTATCGGTGCCTCTACAATACTTTGGGCGAAATGTGAGCTGTTCCAAATAAAGCAATTTCTTGCACTTCCCAGTCTTTTGGATTACCTGGGAGTTTAGCCAAGTTCTCACACAAATTTTGCGGAAGAAATCCCGATGACACAGCTCCGATGACTATCGGTACGACCTGAGCTTTTACGTCCCACATTCGGCTGATCTCGATTTCCAAACTCTTGTATTTAAGACGTTTCTCTGCCTCCTTGGTAACGACGTTTTGATCGCAAGGTACAGCAACATCGACAAGGAAACATGATTTTTATCCAAATCCCGGATGAATATATCCGGTTTGTTTGTCGCTATCGTGCGATCAGTTTGGATTTGTTGATCATTATAATAATAATAATAATTATTATTATTATTTTTATTATTATTACTATCCAGATCTTCACATTCACCCATTATGGTATGATGTTTCTATTATTATATGCGTAATTCTTATTACACTATTACGCTGTGCATGAAAGTATTTGGCTTAAATTAAAGTTAACACTTTCCTATCGCAGGAGTGGAAGGCTGAGTGGCCAACGGAGAAAGGATGGGTTAACGCATAAGCAGCGTAAGAACTTGTTTAGAGTCCCCATCGTTAGGGACCCATAATCACTTGTTACAAAAAAAAGTATTTTAATTTATATATAATACAGAAATGTATTGTACATAAACATTATTATTAACAATAAAAGTATTTTAATATGTTTAATTGTTAAGGTTATAGGTTATTTTCACATTCACATTGACAAACCCTGAGCAATATTGAAATACCATAAGGAGTCTAATAATTTGGTCACGTTTAGGGTCCCCGAAGGCATTGGAGCGGCTGTGGAGAAGGCGCCCCCTCCGCCTCGTGGCGGAGCGCCGCGCCGCGCGGGCGAGTGCGGGCGACGCCCAATATTTCAGCGCGGGGGTCGCGGTGCGCTGGCGCGAGTGCCGGAAGAAAGAGCGCGGAATTGCCCGGCGATCGCAATGCCCCCGCGGTGACTCACCACGTGCACGCGCTCCACGTGCCACGTGCTGCCCCTCGCTCGGACTCCACGCGCGCCGCCCCACGAGGGGGCGGAAAGACCCAATACTCGGAGAATGCGCAAGTGCAATGAGCGCGTGATTTGAGGACTTCGGCGGTTGTCGGTGTGCGTGTCGCCCGATGAATGGAAGAAGAAATGGGAGCGAAGTCTCGCGTAATAATGAATGATGCCGGGCACGAAATAGGCGTACGATATGTTAACGCAAACGATAACAGCAAACAGACGTTGCCCGGCAAAAAGTGTTTGCTTGCACATATGAGAGGGGCAGATAATGAGTATCTGTGAGTGACACTGATATATCCTTACAACGGCAGGGTGTGGGTGTTGAATTTAGAAAAAAAAGGACTGAATGACAAGAGCATGTAGTAAAAATGTGATAAGAGATATAACAGTGACTCAGGGTGGAATACGAATGAGTGGGTAGGACTGGACACTCGTAGCAAAAGATTAGACAATGCGTCTTTTTGAGTGTGAAATGTACTCGAGCCCTTGCTGTGGAGAGGGGGAATGCAATCAGTATGCATCGAAGCGCATAAAAGGGCACAGCCGCTTCTCTCAAATAACCTGAGCACGACGCCAGCGATACCGTTTGTCCATTGTAACGTATCCCTTTCGACAATAATATTTGTACGCTACTGCGATTCCTGCAGCTGCGTGACTAAGGGATCGCCCCCCTTCCAATCAGCGGCAGCGAAGGCGCATGCGGCCTAAGCCAGAGGATTGATGAGTTGTGATGAGTTGTGATGAGTTACACAACACAGGGCTTCATGCGGGTTGGATGTGATTGTCCGGAAATTAAGAGTGAGGGGGAAATCTTAAGAGCAGCTGGGTAGACACAAGTTTCTTTGTGCTTTATATGCATGGATGCCATTCTGACAAATCTTTGAGGGATGAGAAATAATTTTTTTTGCGTACATGAAGCAACAAGGGTATTTCAGAAGGCATATTAACAACACATTTTTAATAAATTGATTAAAATTACCATTAACTGGGCACTTGATTTTATTAAAACTTTATAAAATACTAAAATAAATGGGATTGTTCGTACTGATAAGAAAACAAAACATAACAATAATAAATTAATCAGTTCAATTTATTACTAAAACAGTAGCCTTTAAAACCACGTTTAAATCCCGTCAAAAAAAACAACGGACAACACTAATGATTTCATTGCCAACCTCCAGAAGAGTGTTTCATTCACGTTCTCGTATTAATGAGAACTAATCACCACAACAAAGCCACATTGTTTCATTGTTTCATCTGCTGCATTCCAACAGCATTCCACCGGGAGAGGGCGACGCGTTCTGCCCTCAGGAAGCCGGCTTTCGAGCGCCGCGCCACCGCAAGTTCCAACCCTTGCGACGCGACATCTTCCCGGAAAGGCAACGAGGCGACGGCGAGGGGGGCGGGGCGGAGGGAACGGCGTCGGCGGCGGGGGCGGGGGCGTTGGGTCGCAGAGGGCGCTGATCGGATCGAGGTCGCGCTCCGCCCCCATCTTGGCTCCTCTGCCCCCGCCTCCGCCCGCGCCTCGCCCGCCCCCGCTCGTGCCTCCTGTGCCGCTGCCGCCGCAGTATGTATCAGGGGGCGGGCGCCTTGATTGAGTGCCATTGTCGCTGCTAATCCCCGCGCGGAGCGGGAGAAAGGGCGGGCGGCGGTAACGAACCCGCATCGCATGCTTTGTTAAGACTCCGGGCGCGACGTCGTGCGGCGCGGAGAGAGAAGGGAAGCGAGGCGCGGGGTGGAGCGGAGCGAGATGGGGCGGGACGGCGTACGGTGTGGCGAGGAGCGGGGCTGGGCGGGGCGGGACGATGAGGGGCGGGGCGGGGCGGGGCGGGGCGGGGCGGGGCGGGGCGGGGGTGGTGCGAAGCGGGAAGGAGCGGGGCGACCTGGGGAAGGGGTGTGATGGGGTGCGGTTCGACGCAGGGAGGGTGGGACGCAAGGGGAGGCGTGCGCGGGGGCACGCAGGGCACGGTGGGACAGTCGACGCTGCACGCTCTAGACCTCTGCCGCCCTCCACACCCAGGGCCAGCACCCTCTGCCATTCAGTCTCCCTGCCGCTATCTGTCGGCCTCTTCTGTTCTTCGCTCTCAACCGCATACTCTGTGGTATACTTTTGGTGTCAATCGCCCGGTCATTCTTTTCCAATATTATTCCATCCTTCGCTCCTACTCTCTACAATCTTCTGCAGCTCTCCGTCATTCTCTAAAGTCCTCTATCCCCCTCTACCCACAAGAGTATTCTACTGATGCCTTTTTTACGATTGTAGTTGTATCTGCCACATTGTAACTTTCTGTTGGAGTCTTACCCTTCGCAGCACTTTATATTTCTCTGCTTTAGCCTGTGTTTTCTACAGACCACCGGTCTCTTCTGTGTTTCTCTAAAGTCGTTAGATTCTTTCCGCTGCCTTTAACTGCTCCCTTAGCATCCTTTCATATCCGCTTTACGCGATAGATCCACAATTTTCCCAAGGCCATACGCTCATACAATTCACAGTGTGTTTTCACGTTTCTGTGAATATCACACACCGACACGTACACAACGCTGCGTCAGAAAGTCTGTTAATGTATTTTGGTTCTTAGATATTCATTTAGGAAATGTAAATACTTTTTAATATAAATGAAAAATATTTTAGAGATGAACTAGTTTAGCGATGGATAGAGGTGGGTTGTTTCTCATATGTACTTCTGCTTATTCATGAAAGAACGATATCTGTGTAAAAATATTTTCCTTTTTCACTCAAGTTTTCTTTTTATTCTCAACGTTTTTTCCTTCTTCTGGGTTGTACAGTGAAACACACTTATAAAAGTTGAGAATTCGATTATATTTGGAAGTCATTAATTTAAAATGCAGGTCGTCTAAGCAACAACAAAATTCATTTTCATGACATTATTACTACGATAATTTGATGTTTCCGGCGAAATGTCTCGTTGGTAAAATTCCAATTAGCTTGATAGCGACGACTATTTATTTATCAAACATTTAAATATATGATTTGTGTTATTAATAAACAAAATAAAGATAAGAATAAATTAGCAAAAGATCATAATGTGGTGTAATTGTGAATAGTCATTTGTATTGTCGAGTCTGTTATTGATGTTGATTAAAAATTCCCTATTGGCTTAAGAACCACATTAAACGATAACACGATTCTGATATCTAATTAAGTTTCTGATGAGAGTTCAGTCACAACAAGGCTCTTGATTATTTTCGCGGTACTTGTCATGACTCATCGTCGATTACTTTCAAAGCAGCTACTTTGCGTACAACGGTTGCAGTGTTAAGATCATATTATGTAGGATGAAATCGTATTAATATGAACGCGAAGATAAAGCTAAGCAATTTCTTTTCGAACTGGAATTTAGATAGCGGTGGCAAGGGGTGTCCACTGCCCATTAAGATTCGAAGAGCGAAGTTGCACCGTTCGGCGAAAGGCCCAACAAAGGAACTCGCTTTCAAAGCTCGGGTGGTGGCGGCGGCGGCGGCGTGGGATGGGAAAAAGGCGAAGAAAAGGTGATGAATCTGAGGAACGTGCGACTGCAAACATACACGCGCATCAGTGCTGCCACACGTATTGCTATCGCCAACACTTCTCTGGCGCGGAGTTAATACTGACTTAGGAATTCCAGGCAATGGATTCGAACCTGACTGAGGACAGTGGATATATGAGGGATACTGCAAAAATCTGTTCAGTCCTAAGATCTATAAAACTATTTTAATATACAAACAAGTTCAATTTCGGTAGTTTTGTAGTAGCTGTTTTTCCAACAAATTCCTGTTTCTGAACAAAGCTTAGGGACTGTCAAGCGTAGCATAAAAAATAATTTCAGACAAACTCCGTTAACACTAAGATGGTTAGATATTAATGAATATAGCACTCCACACGTAATTCAGCTGATCAGTTCTAATGATGCTTATTGTGTAATATATAACTTTCTGACTTTTCTCTTACTGTTGAAACAATTTTACTGTATCATTCTACTCTCCAAAATACAACAGCTTTACAGAAATATTTTGTACCGAAATGTTCTAATAGTTCAATCTAAAGAGTTCTAATATTTCCCCATAACATACCAGTATGCAGAATTATGACGAACAACTTTCAAAACTTCCGTCGGGGACAACAGTCACTCGCAAAATGATAATAGTTTTAATGAGTAATCTGCAACAGATGAAATCGTTCAGAACCCTGAGTAGTTTCAAAGTTTCATGCAACTATATCTACTGAATGTTCTATCTCTTGGTTATTAGAACGGATCTCCTCAATTGTCCATCTGACAATTTCGGTTACTTATGACCTAAATTGCTGAATACTTGGACTAATATAACACTACTAATATAACACTTACCCCACCATATTTTTGATCAATATACTCTAGCATCGAGCATTGTAGCTACAATCGCTAGACACACGTGTAATACCATCTATGGCATAAACTTGTCTCTACCACTAGAACTACATCATACACATGTTCACCACCATCACCACCATTGTCACTACATATGCTACAATTGCCCAGCCTCATCGACGCGTCCACAACAACCATTATAGCAATAACCACCGCCGTCACCATTGCAGCAGACACCACACCCAACATTCACAACCCATGTCCAACCCATGCCCATCATCGCGTCAACCCATGCCCGTAATCGCGTCACAACAGTCACAACCCATGTCCGTCATCGCGGCCATCACCGCACCCGTCATAGTGCCCATCACCACGCCCGTCACCACATCTGTTACCACACCCGTCACAATGATGTTACTGGCGACACCGTCACAGCCTCACTGTCCATCCATGCGTTTACAACCAGAATCACCGCTACATTCGTTACCAATGCAACGCCGCTACTGCCACTGCCACCCTTTCTGCAGCTGTCACCGCCTCTTCCTCCTTCAACACACTACCAACCCCAACCGATATGACCACTACGATCGCCATCACCATCGCTATCGTCACCGTAGCCGTCACCACCGCCTACAACCATCACCACACTGCCCAGCCCTACCGACACGACCACAACAACCACCGCCGCCATCGCCGCCGTCGCCTCCACCATCTTCCCCGCTCTCCGCCGTCGCCGGCGCCCGAGCCGGCCTCTTAGCTTGACAACTTTTCTTGCGCTGCCGCGACACAAACAATGAGGCTCTTCTCGGGCCGACAGCGCTCTGCACTTTGCGCGAGACGCGCCTCGCCGCGACTTACACCGCACGCTCATTCACGCCGCCACCCCCGCTGCCGCCCCCGCTGCCACCCCCGCTCCGGACTCCTCGCGCACTCGCACGGGTGTGGACGATCCCCGCTTCCACGCTGCCGCCTCCGCCGTCGTCACTGCCATTCCCCCTCCGGAATTCTCACTTCACTCGCACAGGCGTGAGCGCTTCCCGTTTCCATGTAGCCATCACCGCCGCCCCCATGTAGCCTCTGCCGTCCCCCGCTGCCATCCTCGCTCCAGACGCCTCGCTTACTCGAACGGGTGTGGACGATCCCCGCTTCAACGTTGCTATCGCCGCCTTGGGTGGGGCTACCGTCGTCGAACCGGTGAATTGAAACGTGCTACTTAAAACAATTTGTCAGTGATGTGCATGACAACTTCAAACAATGAAATCCCATCTATTCAGTATGCTCATTCCTTATTAGTAACGGCGTGGACGTTCCTCTGAGAGCGGTATTCTCTAGGGATATCCAAGGATCATTTCATTAGCAACTGTTACGTAAACGTAAGCGTCTGAGATGTCTTGATTGATGACCGAATTGTGGAGATAAATCTGATGTAAAAATGTACGGGTACAACTGAGGGCATTATGTGATGTGTTTTAAAAATACGAGTAGAGAGGTTTAGGAAGGTTAGAGGAAATAAAAAATAATTGAGCAAAAACAATGTTTATTAATAATTGTTATGCACGTTTTATCATTCACATCACCATACACTTTTTCTTTCGAATGAATCATGTTTTTAAAATCATTTGTATAAATTTTATATTCCGAATATGACACTTAGCTGACATTCGACATCTCAAAACACATAGCATTTTAGAAGCTTATTAACCTGATTGAGACCGTTAGAATGTTGGTGATACTTTAACATATGCACACGCATATCCGCATTCGAATACAACTCACACTACTTATGCGTGCGGTCTTCCACCCACTTGCTGGCACTGCCGCCGTCCGCAGTCACGTCATGGCCGGGCTGCGCAAAAATGTTTTTAATATCGCCTCTCGCAGCGGCGCGGGGCGGGGAGGGGACGTCGCGCGGGGCCACACGTTCCGGCGCTTGAGATTAATTTGCAAAGTAGCGGCGAGCGCAGGGCGCGAGGGTTATGGCTCGCGGGGCGCGGCGGTGGACGGCGGAGGCGCTGGAGACAGAAGAGGGGAAGGGGGGGATGGGGACAGTGGAGGGACGCTGCTGAATGGGAAGAGTGTTTCAGCGTACAGGATGGGGGGCGGGTTGTTGTGGGATGGGACGGTGTTGTGGGATTGGAGAGACGGTTTAGGGTGCGCGGGGCGTTAAAGAATGGGAGGGGTCTTGTAGGGTGGTAGAAGGTGTGTAGGGTGAGAGTTGTTCTTGTAAGGTGATAAGGTAGGTTGGGAGGGATGTTGTAGGGAAGTAAGGGTGATGTAGAGTGGGGGGGTCTCGTAGGATAGTAGGAGTGATGTATGGTGGGAGGGGTGTTGTGGTATTGAAGAGACGTAGAGTGGCAGGGGCATTGTAGGGTGGGAGAGGTATTGTTGGGTAGTAGAAGTTGTGTACAGTGAGAGTTGTTCTTTTTGGGTGGTAAGGGAAATGGAAGGTGGGAGGAGACTCGAAGGGTAGTAGAGGTGATGTAGGGTGGGAGAGATGTTGTAGGATGAGAGGGGTGTTGCGGATTGGAGAGACGTTGTAGGCGTGGCGTTGTAGACTGGAAGGGGTCTTGTAGAAGCTATGTAGAGTGTGAGTTGTTCTTGCAGGGTGGTAGGGGCAACGCAGGGTGGGAGTGTAGTTGTGGAAGGGGAGGGGAGGGTCAGCGCGTGCGGCGAGCGCGAGGGGCGGGGGCGGGGGCGAGGGCGGGTCGAAGGGCGAGGCGCGGCCGCGGCGACGCATTACGAGCGGGGCGTGTGCGGGCGTTGGCGGCGGCGGCGGCGGTCACGTCCGACGCGGCGGCTGCGGCGCTAGGCCATTAGTGCTGGCCGGCGCCGCCAGAGGACAGCGCGTGTTGCCAATTAAACTCTGATTATGGGAGCGCCGCGATCGGCTGCGGCCCGCCGATAAATCAGGCCGGATTTCACGCGTCCCGTCGCTCCTTCATCCGGGGCGGCGGGGGTGGGGCTCGTGATGGGGGTGACGAAGACCGGCGAGTGGCGGCAATGGGGGCGGAGGGGGGAAGAGACGTATTTGCTGGTTCTGTTGATGGTGCACGTGGCTGAAGTGATGATGGCAGTTCGTTGATAATTACGCGTAGTGTGTGATGAGTTCGAAAGGTGGTGTATGTTTAGGACAAATACGGAATTAATTATTATAGACTTTATAATAAGTATGGGTTGATCAGGTTGAGGTTAGGATGTAGACATGCTTGAAATAAAATACAATTAATATTTTCAAATAATAAGAAACGTAGAGGGGACTGGGGGGGACTGAGACTGTGACAACAGTGTTAAGATAACCGACAAGTAGAAATATATGAAGAAGGAAGAAGAGAGAAAGTAGAATTGATGTGAAGGCAATAACAAAAATTTTGCGCTTAGCATTGTAAGAAAGCAACGATGAACTAGATGAACATACTAAAAGCAGCAAATAAACCAAACGAAAATGGAACGGTTGGAATGGAAGAAGAGGGCAAGAAAAGGTAAAGTCATTTGTTATAAATGTAATGATGAAGACAAAAGGATGACCAGTCAGTAAAACGGAGACACTCAAGAAAAACAAATCTGCAATCACACCAATTCAGGATAGTTGGTTTTGAACGTAAATACACGAGACAGAACAAGTGGACACGCCAGAGAGACAAATAACGTAAAGGGAAATAAATATAAAGAAGAGAAAAATTGAAGATAAGTTTAGGATGGAAGATGCATGAGAGTAATGAAAAAACACAGATCAACAATAAGGGATATGTAGAAAGAATCAAGAAAAGAGAATGAACCAGAAGAACACAGAAGAAACGAAAACTCTTCAGAAATAAAAAAAAAAGCATCAGAGTGAAAAATTGGGATTAGAAATAGGATGAACGGATGAAAGATCATCCACAAGAAGCGGCAAAACGTCGTGGTACCTACGCACCGAAGCAGGAATGGGATAGCCGAAGAGGAGGAGAGAATCGAAGGAAGGCAGGACAGCGCGCGCAGAGGAGGGAACGGCGCGATGAAGAGCAATGGCGAGCGTGGCGCTGGCCGGGGGGGGGGGGAGGGGGCGGGGCGTGTGTGGGCGCGTGGCCGGCGAGCGCTCGACCGGACCCATTATGAAAATGCGCCGACGCGACACGCGGCACGAAACCGCGCGATAAGTTGCCCGTGTAAATGAATGCGCTATCTGTGTTTTGCAAACAGCGACGCGCGGTGTCAGCGCGAAGCGACGCGACGCGGTGCAACCCGGTGGGCGGTGGAGGGAGGGGGGGGGTGCGGCGGTGGCGGCGGCGGCGGCGGCGGCGGCGGAGCTTCAATGGCTGTGATTTGCGGCTTTGCGCTGCAATGTCATGATAAATGAGGGACAACGCCATAATGAAAACACATGTCCGGGTAGGATGCGAAGCGCGGGCTCTGCTGCTGCCGCCGCCGCGCCGTTGACTGCGGAGGCGGAGGCTAGCGGCGGTCGTGTGCGGTATCGTCCGGAAGACACATGGCGGCGGCGGTGGCGGCGGTGGTGGCGGCGGTCGGGGACGGCGGAGGCGACCCATTAGCACCGCCGCCCGCGGAAAAGCCGTCGTCTACTCAGAGAGAGGCACTCCCGCTACCGCGGCGTCCGCCATTTCGGTCCCTCAGGACGCTGAACCTCTGCGGATGGTCCCGAAATGGCGACCCGTCGAATGCACATAGATTGCAAACCGGAATGGCCATGCAAAGTACAATGAAATGAGATGGAACATTTGTGATGAAAAACAGCGTTTTTGGAAATAAATTTGTGGGAGTTTCCCTTTGAATTGATTCCAATTATAAGTTAAATTTACCATTTCATAGTCAAACACGTAATTTTGTTTTCATTGCTTCGTATCAATGACTGAAATATAATGGGTGTACCCAGTTTTGCTGCCCTACCTAAAACACACCAACACATTGGTTATTGGCTCCACTAAAAAAAAGAGTTTTTTTTCTGGAATTTTATGGTCTACTATCGGAATATGTAACGAAAACCTACAAACATCATTATCGCATTATCTCGAATGTGGGCGACCATAATGTCGTCACAAAATAAGTATTTAAAATTCCTGCCCTCCGCAGAAATACGAGAGCTCATACACAGCAATGAGGAAAAGCAGGCGGTCTGAATATGTTGTATTCGACTTTTCCATGAAATTATTCAAAGCTTTTGCATGTAATATTTGCTATGCGACGAAAGAAGTGCATTTTACCTTATTTGTATTTATTACTTGATGTTTTGACGATGAGTTAATTAACGTTATTCCAAGAATCTCTATCTCCGTAAGCGAATACCATATATAAATTATTACTAAGTCCTCAATTGTAAAATCAAGAGTGGTTTTAATAACACAACATTGAACATTACGCGTTTTTTAATAGCACCAACTATATTGTAATATGTTGTTGTTATAAACGTTGTTGAATTTTCTTTGTCGTAATGTTGCAATTACGATTTGTATATTAGAATTTTACACACTTTATAATACGTTGTTCTTCATAAATTAAAAACATAACCACAGATATTCCCAAGAACACATGTTTATCGTACCAAGTTCACTCACAAAAATTTTGAGTTTAAATGTACGTTTTTATAAAATATTCATTATCATATTAAGATATCTTTTAATTTCCATTTATCGCATTTTGCTGTTTGTAAAAGTTTGTGTGGCCGGTTTGAAAGAGAATTTCTTCAACTGCTTCCTCGAACGCACGTGTAATCCCACAACCGTCTCACGAACACACAGCCAACCCCACAACTGTCCCATCCACGACCACAACTGTCTTCCCGGCGAGACATCGACCCCGACCCACCGGATCCAGGCCGCCTCGCTCCATCAACCCGTAGGACGAAACTAATTTTCAAAGTCGAATGGGATCGGCGCCACGCTCTTGACACACTGTGTACCGGGCAGATAAGATAGGGCAGGCTGGCTACGGGCGGGAGGGCGGGCGGGACAGGGCGGGGCAGAAGACCCTCGGCGGTCCTGTCACAGCGCTAGATTAATTCTCCGGGAATTAAATACGTGTCCACGCGGCCGCCCCTTCTCGAATTCCAATTAAGGGCCTTAGGGGTGGGTAATAGTTTTGTCGGCGCACCTCGCAATGAGGCGGGGCGAGTGGCCGTATCGGGCGCGGAGGCGTCGCCGCCCTTTCTTTCAATGGCGGCCGCCGCGCAGGGACGTCCGTTCTAAATCGTCGGATGCGGCGCGGTTTCCGGAATATGTAACGCAACTGACAAACGGACGGGGCGGACAAGTACGACGAGGGGAGCGAGTACGTGGAGCGATCCTTAGTGGGCGGCAGGAGGCGTGTCACATCGACAAGCCATCGGCGCAGGTGGAAGTGGCGGGGGAATGATGGGGGTGAGTGATGATGGGGACGATGTCGGGGCGATAACGGAAACGACGACGGCGGTGACGAGGGGGCGACGACGAACCCGACGACAAGAGTAGAGACGGCGGGTGAACGACCGGGGACTAAGGAAGCTTCGATTAGAGCAAAGACGAGGGCGATGGCGATGGCGACGACGATGGCGACGACGATGGCGACGACGAGGGCGACGACGAGGGCGACGACGAGGGCGACGACGAGGACGACGAGGGAATGACACAGGGGCGACGACGGGGGCCGAGGTCTTTGGCGACGATTGGGACGAGGAGAGAACCAGGGGGCAACGAGGGCAGTGACGACGGCGATGACGAAAGGAGTGACGATGGGGGCGTGGCGTTCGATGGGGACGTCGGCGCCGGCGGCGCGGCGTTGGGGCAGCGAGAACGCGCGGGTGCAATGAGGACGACCGGAGGGGCGCGGCGTTAATTAAAATTTCTGAGTGTGCCCGTTCGGCCCGGAAATCGGCTGGATCGCGCGCCCGAGGACTTAATCACGCCATCTACTTTGGCCCGGGGACGAACCTTGTAGAACTGGCGTCCTCCCCACCCCATCGATTGCGCACGTGTCCTCGCCCCCCGCGCGCCGGGTAATCCGCACCTTTCTCCCGATTGGCGTTCGTTGGCTCTCATTGTAAATTGCTTGAAGCCATGGTCATTGAAGTTCGTTTCTCTATTTTAATTTGAACATCATTTTTGGTTTTTCGTGTATTAATTATTCCTGTTATAAAAAATTCAAATCCTTCATCGCATATAATCGACCATTGTCCGTTATTACACTTTTTACATTAGGAACAAGCTTTTTTGTCCTTAAGTACTATTCCAAAGTATTTTTTTATTTATGACATGAACAAGGTCTTCCGACATGTGCCCGTCTGTGAGTGTGTTTGTGTGTGTGTGTGTGAGAGAGAGAGAGAGAGAAGGAGAGAGAGAAGGAGAGAGAGAAGGAGAGAGAGAAAGAGAGAGAAGGAGAGAGAGAGAAAGAGAGAGAATGGAGATGTAGAAGGAGATGGCGCGTGGTCCGTGGTATGGCGCGAGGTCCGTGATCCGTAGCCTGTTGGTTAGGGAACTGCGCTGGCAATCGCCTGATACTGATTGGAGACCACAGAAAACTATTGATCAGAGCAGCTACCTCCTTGACTTCTTCTCCAGATTGAATTCGACCCAGCTATGAATATACATCTCATGCCGAAAATCCCCAGTTGTCGAGGTAAGAAACCTAGGTTCTTCCTGTAAGAGACGCTGGAAACTTACTTCCAACACATCATTGCTGGCGTCACAAAACCAACCCTCCAACGGACATCAATACTGATTTCATGTCCGACCCCCGCAAGCAAACACGAGCGTCCCAACTACAGACTCCACGACTTATTGCAGAACCGATTCCACGACCGACTCCGCACCGACTCAAATACCGAATCCGTGGCCGACTCCACAACGACCTCACGATCGGCCTTACCTCAGTCACACGCTATGCTATCGCTTTCACGGCTGCCCAGGCAGCAAACTATCACCCAGTCTCACAAACTATCGTGCCAGCACGCCTCGTTTGTAGCATCCGAGTGTCCATCTTTCCCTCTCCTTACGCTCGCACATCTGTCCGGTCCGTCCCCCCTTCCACACGCGTGCCTCGTCCCCCGTGCGCGCGATCGAGCGCGCCTATCTGCACGCGGCGTCCCCGCGCCGCCTCGCGACCCGCGCGCTCATCCGTTTCCGCGCGCCGGCCGTGTATCTCTGCCGGGGCGGGGCGGGGCGGGGCGGGCGCGGGTGGAGGCGGGGCCGGACCTATCACGCCGTCAGGCGGCGGCGTCGGGTGGGGCGGGGCGGGGCGGGGCGGGGCGGGGCGGGGCGGGGCGGGGCGGGTGGGGGCCGCGGGCGCGCGCTCGCGCACGCCGGGCCGCGCTGCGCCGCTGTGATTATGGCCGCCGGATGTCATTTGTTTTGATAAGAGCGGGGCGTCATGGCAACAAGCTGGACAAACAGTAATCAGGCCAATGATGAGGGCCGGGCCACAATGGCTAACAATCAGCCTCGCTATTGTTTCGGCAGACACCGGGCCGAACGCCGACCAGGATCTAATCAAAAAAATTCGCCCCGGAATTGCTTGGGGATTTTTTTTTGTTTCGAGGACGAAATGTGCAGCTATAGCAGGCGCTTGGTCGCTGCCGACCCGACCCATCTCGGGCGAGGCAACACAATTACACAAAGGCCGCGCGCGTTGCGCGAGGCGTTCGGAGCGTTTTTCCACCTCGCGTCTAATGACGAGGGCGGGGAGCACCTCGGGCGCGAGCCTGGGCGACCGTTGCCGCAATTCCCGCCGCAAAACACGACCGTTAATCAACAATAAAACCGTGTGATTAAATGTTTCATTAACTTTTGTACCGAAATGCCTAAATTAATAAAGGCAAATATTTTTGACTATTACGTTTTTTATTGTTCTTCGAAATTAATTACGCATCAAAAGAAAGAAAAAAACTAATGAATCTAGCAATAAAAATGACGAAAAAACATCGTTGGATATATGAAGGGTAATGTCCAACTTTAGAGCTCTATATCTGCAGGCTTTCCAGATTGTCTTTTATTAGTCAAGTGTATTTGTGATCCGGAGACTTCCTAATTTTATACCCGCGTGGAAATATTATTGTCCTGAGTGTGCCATCCACTTGAAATAAAAACATTGCAATACATTGTAATTCTTGTTTCCACTTTGATGGGTACATTATCAAAGTTTTATCGGAGTTCACGAGTATGGCATACTTATTTTTCTTCTATCAGAGCAGGAATAGGCCAATAGGTCATGTGGATAATTCGCTGCGCACAGCTCATTAAGTTACGGGGACAACGTTTAATAGGCTATTTGCCCATTGTCTGTTAAATTGAATTAAATTATTACACACCAACTGCAACGTGACGAGAGGTTAATAATACAAAAATATTTTTTTAAATAATTATCATTTCGTTAGAAAATATATATAAAACTAGAAGAAACTAGAAGAACTATAACTATATTCAGAAATAGCAAAATCTTTCACTAATGTCACAGAGATGAACTTACACCTCTAACCTCTAACCTTGTGGCTTTCTAAAAGCCCAACGGAGATACATTTCATCAAAGATAATAAGATGATGGAGAGTAATTGAAATAAATAAAAGAAACTGGCATTTGATAGAGTGCACGCCATTATTTTTCTCCTGAGGTCGCAAACCCCTTAGAAATCTATTAGCGAAATACCGATCTCCGTTCTTCTCTTTCAGGCCCATAACGGTGTGAACGGATTCCCGCGTATACATCTCGGGCAAAGCACATTTCGGTGTCCTCGTAATCAGACTTGCCGGCACTTAGGAGGACACGGCGGGCTCTCGGGGCCGCGACGGGTAGGCTGGCGGGGCGGGCAGGGTAGGGGCGGGGCCGGGGCGGGGCGCGAAGGAGCAAAGCGCGGGCGACAGCGGCGCGGGCGGTGGGGGCGGCGGGCGAGCGGGCGTGCGGGCGGGGCCGGAGCTGTTCGCCTTAGACGCTCCGGACAGCGGTTTGTGCTCAGGGCGTGAATGCAGCGCTTCGGCAAGTTGGCGAGAACTCAGTCCACAGACACGTAAACCGGCTGCTGTCGTGCCCGCCGTCTCCGCACCCGCTCCGTCCCGCCCCTCCTCCCCACCCATCGCCCTTCCGTTCCTCGCCGCGCCTCGCCCCTCGACCTTCCCCCGGAACAGCCTCGTCCCTCGCCACCGCCCCGCCCCCCGCGCCCGCAGTCTAGACCGTCTATAATGTCTAATGCGTTCGCAATTTGTATATATGAAAGCGAGTTCTCTATAGCGGAGTAAAGTGAGACTTCGTGTATCTTGCCAGCGGAACATGCCGCCGGGCGGCGGCGGCGGGGCCGGCGACGCGGGGCGCGCGCGGGGCGGAGGGGGAGGGCGGAGGGGGGCGAGGAGGGGAAGGGTCTCCGAGGCCGACGGCGTCTCGGGGGCGGCGTAGGCGATCGTCGGCTGGAGAGCCCTAACCGCTGCGGCTGCGATACGCGGCTCTCCGTTTTCTCCTCCCTCTCACCCTCCCTCCTTTCCCCTCCGTCTCAGCCTTTCTCCGTTCCCCGTCTCCTCCGTCCTCCCCCCGGACTCTACTGTGCTTGCACTTGCGTTCCAGTCTCCCGATTCCCCTGCCTCCCCACTTGGTAGACAGTGGAACGATTTCAGTGTCGACCACTCTGTCCAAGTTTTCAATCTAGAGCTTTCCCAATCATTTAGAGGAGAATTGCATATCACACATTCTTCCTTTCCGTGCTCTGTATCTGCAATACATCCACTGAATACATGGTCATCTACATTTATAACCTGGACCTGATAGAAACAGGTCTTAGATGTGGATGAATATAATGACTCAATTTAAATGCAACAGAATGCATCACTATTTGAAATACCTGATACCGACATCGCCTTTTCGGACTCAGACGGCAATCAATTTGTGTTTCGAGTTTCTTGGAGTGCTCTAACAACGGGCTTCGCCCAACTTCTACCTTCCGCATTTCTATAAGAAAGATTGCGCAATTAACACAAAGTTTCATGGGTTTTTGTTAAATATTTTTTCACACAACTTAATGAATATTATTAAAAATATTTAAACGTATAATGATATTTCATTTTTCCCATTTTACGTGTCTGGAAATAGAACATTACATTCGGCCTGCAACTTTGTTTACCAATGATATACTTTTAAAATCTAAGCTCACTCACCAGTCTCAGACTCTTGTCGTAATCCTTACCTCCCCCCGCCGAAAAGCTTAAGGGACTGCCTGTCTTACACCTCCATCCCTTCAACCCCGGAACCTTCCACCCTTTAGGTCGGCTCCCCCGCTTTCGGTCGCAAGAAACTGTGCGGGCGGCGCCAACAGCGAGTCCGACACTCGAATCAAGCTCTGAATAATGACGGCGTTCATATTTCATACGCTAATTATTCAGCCAGCTCCAGCTAAGAACTAATTTATAATGGTTAATACCGCTTTAATGATTTTGCTGATAGTTTCCCTGACAGAGGTATGAATCAATATTCGCGTTAATTACATAATAAAGCTTGTTAGTTCGCTAATTTCCAAATATCTCACTAATTACTACTAAAATTTAAACAACGCCACTTCATTATTAACTGAAGTTACGGCTTGAGTGATAATTATCAATATGCCTTAAAAACTGTAATTACTAGTTGAAGCCTGAAGGGTCGGAATATGAAGTACAGCACGCTCCAGTGTGCATAATTGGCTGTTCAGTGGACCAATCCGAATTTCGGGCTCGTTATTATAATGTGTTGACGAGATTTAGTCCCATATTCCCATTTGGCATATCCCATGTCTCTCGAGTTTAATTTGCAGCTCATTCACTAGCACAAAAGTGCTGAGTTATCTGCAAGGATTTGTTTTGCACCGAAAGTTGTCTAATCCATATTTCTCTTGAAAATTTGAATTCAATTACAATGGAATTACTACGCGGAATATACATTACCGAAATATGCTCACAACACAATGAATTATTAAATTTGATCCTCTAATGTTAAATTTCGTTTTGAAACTAATTTTAAAGTGTTAGAAAGACGTAACGGATAACATATTAAAAGTCATAAGTTCATAAAATATCTACTATATAACTTTGCAACTTCCTTGATTTCCACGAATAAATGCTTCATACATTTCTAATCGTGAAGCATTTTGTGACCAACACTCAATCGATTTATTGACAAAAATTGAGTACTGGAATTTATCTTAAATTAAATACAGGAATGTTATTTGATACAGTCATGAATTAAAAACTTAGTTTATAAGATCTGTAGCATTTATAACACGAAACTAGATACGTTGGTGCATACTGATACGAATATTCGCGTTCCAACGAGCGTGTGCAAATTTCTATGTACCCTTCGCGGAGAACATGTCCGCGAACAACGCCGCTACATATGCACGAAATTGAAACACGCGACGCCACATAGACATGTACGCGTGTAGCAAAGATCCCTGCGCGGGTCTCTCATTTAGATGCGCGTAAAAATTTCCACCTCTGGCCGCGAAAATTCACCGGCGACCACCGGATCAACACCGGCTTTTACCGCTGGCCCGTTTACACAGCAAGCGGCAGCAAAAGGCCGCAACGCGATTTTCAACTGCGGGCGAACGAAACGCGCTGGAGGGGCGTGGCGACGGAGATGGAGGCGGCGGGCCGAGGGGGGGGGGCGGAACACGAGGGAACGGTAGTGGCACGTGGTGGAGGTTGGAAGTAGTTGGCGTGTGTCGAAGGCGTGGGTGGGAAGGACGGGTGAGTATACAAGTGGCAGTGGTGTTCTAATCACTAAAGATCGCGTGAGGAAATGGTAGAAATCAAGGGTGGGAGGAGTACTCTCCTCTCGTTGAATTTAAGGTTGCAGAGCTTGGAGTTGAGGATGATGTATAAACGAAATGTATGCAATGGTGGCAACGCGAGTGAGGTGGCAATAGTGTTTATTATATGACGCTAAGTATATTTCGAGTATGAGGAAGGGTTAGAAGATATATTGCCGATTGTGGAGGTATATGTCATGATAATTCCATTTAATCAGCATCTCTGATCTCTTATCGCACATGATAATATGTGAATACATTATTTGATGAATATAAGATAATGATGCTGATGTTAAGATGACGGACCAACGATAGAAAGGAAGGATCAAGAAATGAGAAAACTTTGAGGAAACATGCCGCGAAACCACTTTGTCTACCACAAATATTTGAACGGCCACATTACGGGACGGTGAGCGAAATACGAACACATCACAACGGGCCATTTAAAATTATAGTACGGTGGCTTCTAAAAGCCAGTGGTGCCAGGCCAAGTATCGAAGCTGCAAAGGCGATGGTAGTTACGGTTGTACCTGTACCGACGGCACAGGCGGGTCAAGCGGGTACGGCAACAGCCAGTGCGGCGGTGGTAGCAGCAGCACGGCCTGTGTTATGCAAAACAGATGACAGCCGGAATGGTCGGCAAAGTACATAAATAGCTACAAAGCCGTTACATTCTCGCTCGCGCGCTCGAGAGCGTTTCTGCACGCGTGCGTTCGCGAGGGGGCGCGACGCCGTGCGTGTACGCACGCCGGCCACTTCCTGGCTGCGTCGCGTCGCCCCGCGTCGCCCCGCGTCGCCCCGCGTCGCCCCGCGTCGCCCCGCGTCGCCCCGCGTCGCCGCCGTCCGCGCTCGTCCGGCCGGCCGGTCGGTCGTCCGTGGACGCACCGGACGCGGCGCGGTCGCTGCCCGCCGGCTAATTCGGTTCCGGCGTATGAACCGGACACGCCTGACGGATTGAGTAGCAAAGCCAATAACTTACTGATGACAACCCTGCCGCTCGCGCACGGAGTGCTGTGGAAGTGCGGTCGAACCCAACATCTCGCTTCGAGTTTGAGTCACATGGTCGGTGCGATTAAGGACGAACGTAGATAGCTCGTGTTCATTAGATGGATTAATTTATAAAATGACGCCATTTAGCTACAAGTCTTGAAATCTTCAATTGAAACCTTCATGTTAGTTACACTTCTTATATTCCAGGTTTCTTGGGGGAATTTACATAGTTGAACTAAATAAGACTACATTATTTGTAAAAAAAACTTCTTTATGAGTAAAGATTTGCAAAGAAGTTCAATGTTTTATCTATTTTTATAGTCATTGTCATCATATTAAGAGGTAAATGAAGGGAACAGTAATAGCAGTGCATAAAATAATAGGAAAATATTTTTATTTTCTGAAGTATTCTGTTTGAATCTATATTTTTCCCATCTCATTGAGAAAGGTTAAAGAAACCTTTGCATAATGGCCACCATTGAACAAAAACCGACCAGAGGTAGGCAGACAATACGTTTGACCTTCGACTCAGATAACTTTAGTGAATAGTTCCGTTGTAGTGCAGTAAATTGTTTTCTTACTGTTATATCGCTGCCAGAGAAATGAAAAGCCATTCTGGCTGGCATTCCATAAGGGATTTAACAATTATCGTCCGTCGCCAACTTTCTATCACAAATAAGCCAATTTTCTTTATACGTCTTTCATTAACATACCTACTAATTAATTTTTTAATACGGTTGTTAATAATTTTGGGAGTGAATTCATGATTAACTAAAAATTCACATATTAAATATTCGAATACGTATATCTTCATTTAGGTTCATTACTAAAAAACTTTTGGGCTAATTTTCACTATATTACAACTTATTATTAATATTTTATATACAACTCTTCATTTATATTTTTTTATTTTTTTTGAAGTATTATTTAATTATTCAGTATTATCATCTTTAAAATATTTTGCCAACATTGCTTGTCGCGAGGTTGAACTGGAGAGTCAAATAAATCAGGGAAATATAAGCAGGCCGGCAAGAATTTAAGTTTTTTTTGAAAATACACATATTTTCTAATTTAGTTTCGAATGTACATGGAATTGCATGTATATCATTCCCAAACTCATATCAATGAAATATGTTTCAGTATTCTACAAAAATATTGAAAATAAAATAATTCAAATTTTGAAATGAATTTTCGTTGAATCATCATCGTCAGGAAACCCATCCACATCCGTATTTTGCAAAACTTTTACCGAAAATAGCTGACATGCGCAATAGAGAAGAACGACACATCAGGGACGAATTGAGAGAGACAATACGAGATTGAAAAGTGGGAGATGATTGAGAACGAAATAAGGCCAGGGGGAGGTTGGGAAATGTGTACGGGGAGTGAGGGCGGAAGGGGGTGAGGGTGGGGGTGAGGGCGGGTATGAGGACGGGGGAGTGAGGGTGGGGGGCTAAGGGCAGGGAAGTGAGGTTACGGGAGTGAGGGCGGGCGGTGAGAGCGGGGGGTGAGAGCGGGGAGTGAGGGCGGGGGAGTGAGGGCAGGGGAGTGGGGTTGCGGGAGTGAGGACGGGGGAGTGGGGACGGCCGATGAGCACAGGGTTGCGGAGGTGCGCGGGTCGCTGACGGTGCACGTCCGTTAATTACCCGACAGCCCACCGGCCGCGCCCTAATCGACGCCCTAATGTGACAAATAAGGGAGTCGGGCGGCGCGTCCGCCCGCCGCGCCGTGAGGACGCAGGGGGAGAGGACGGCGGAGGACTGTGTGTGCCGTCCGCGGATGCAGCGATGCGCGCGCTCCAGCGAACGGCGCGTTCGCTTTGGAAATTGTTCGGCCGCGTGCGGGTGGAAATTCACGGGAAGTTGGCTGAATTTCGGGGCGCGCTGATTCTTGTTTTGTCTGTGTAAGTTGCGTCCCCTTTTCGCTGTTCCCAGGCAAAGCGTGTGTGTTTAATGTGGTGAATGAGGACAGCTGCGTTCCAAATTATGTGAAGTTAAATAACTGTTTGCTGTTATGAATCGGCGGCAATAGTTGTTGTTTATTGGAAGAATATTTTAAATTTATATATTACTTCTGGTGCTTCGTATTAATAGCAATTTTCGCATGAAAAATTTTGTGTCAAAAGAATATCTAGCACACATATTATTCGTAAGTGTATGGTCTATTGCTGCCTTACAAAACATTCTGACAAAAATTAGCATGAAATGTGAAGTAAATTTCATTATAATTATTGACTTTAGTTGGTTCTTGTAGGTTGCGAATTTATAATCAATTTTATATTTCTTACTCCCACGTCAAAAATACACACAATATTTTGTGAAACGAGAATGTTAATAAAATAATTTGAGAAATGTAGATTTTTCAAATGAAAAAATCTTCACATTAAATCAAAAAAAATTTTTTTCTCAAATCTTCAAAACACTAGATTGAATATCGACGTATTGAGTTCACCAGAAATGATGGGGCATCTTGATACCATTTCACTTGATATTTGACACTAATGTTCAGTATACGCGTTATGGCGACTCGATATGTCTAAAAACAGATGGCCATTAAATAAGTCGCGGAAAATGACTTGCTATTGAACACATTCTTACCAATTAGACCTACTTGAATTTGCGTATCAAAATCGAAATTTTCGACAAGATAATTACTTCGCAGTACTATGGACAACGTATAATTTATTTTCATATTTATGACATCAAAAATTGGTTTATTGTTATTGTGATTGTCGTATTAATATAAAATTTCAATATATGATCTCTTTCATTTTTCACAATTATATGTGTAGTAAAAAGTCATTTATATGCAATTAAATATACTCTTTTTCAATAGTTTTATTTGCACATCTCGAGAACTGTTTAGTTCTCTTGATCATGCTGGAATTGTTAACCGGTTTTATTTAATACTTTAAATATATTAGGTAGACACAAATAAATATTATTTGGTCCAAAGTACAGTATTAAAGCTCACCAGGTTTTTTCCATATATATTTTTGACAATCTTTTACACAAAATCGAATAATTTCTTCCATCCTGCTCCACTTCTCTTTATTCCTTTATCCACTTCGTTTTATTCCTTTCAATTAAAAAAAACTCATTGTAACACGAACAATGTTATATTGAACATAATATGACGATAACAAAGCATGTACACAGCAATGAACTTAATGAACTTAAATATTATACATAGCACAAATTTATATATATATATATATATATATATATATATATATATATATATATTATGTATACGTAATACATTAATATATTAAATCATACCGATTAACATTACATCATGGTAATAACGAAACAGTTCTCGAAACATTAAAAAGCCAAACCTCCAAAAGAGCGCGGGGAGAGCCATTTTCTGTCCAGCAGCTCCGCAGTCTGCGGCACAGCGGCGGCGGTGGCAATCACGGGTCGCCGCAGAACAAAGGCAGCACGCGGGCAATAACTAGATCGCCCAGCGCGGCCCGGGCCGGCGCGGCGCGGCGCGGCGCGGGCGGTCCGCGGGCGTAACGGTAACCCGCGTGTGAGCGGCTTCCAAACGCGGGCGCGCGGGGCGATCATCAATATTCCTAACAGGCGGCGGCGGAAGAAAAGCGCGGGGCGGGGCGGCGCGGCGCGGCGGGGCATCGAATGGCCGCGAAATAATGGGACCATTTTAACGCAAATTGAGCTGTAAGACGCGGAATGAGCGCGCGCTCGCAAAAAGGCTGGGAACCGGAGCCTGGCAGGTCGGACGGCTGGGCGGTCGGACGGCTGGACGCGGTGGTCGGGGAGGCAGCGGGAATGCTGGCGACGGGGCAGCAGGGGCGGGGCGGGGCAGGTGGTGGGATGGCGGCGGGTGTGCGACAGTGGTTGGAAGTGGTGGGCGTTGAGGCATCGGATGGAAGGGATGGTGGCGAGAAGGAGGGGGTTGCGGCAGCGAAGGGGGCGGCGGCGAAGGGACTGCAGCAGCGGGTGGGCAGCAAGTGGGTAGCGGGTGGGCGGCGGGTGGATAGCGGGTGGGCGGCGAGTGGGTAGCGGGTGGGCGGCGGGTGGGTAGCGGGTGGGCGGCGGGGTGGGTAGCGGGTGGGTAACGGATGGGCGGCGGATGGGCAGCGGGAGGGCGATGGGTGGGCAGCGGGTGGGCGGTGGGTGGGCAGCGGGTGGGCAGCGGGTGGGCAGCGGGTGGGCGGCGATTGGGCAGCGCGTGGGTGACGGGTGGGTGACGGGTGGGTGACGGGTGGGAGGCGGGTGGGTAACGGGCGGGTGGGAAGCAGGAGGGCCACAGGGCGATAGGACGACTGGACGAGGTGGGTCGGGGAAGCGTGGGATGATGGGGTAGCGGGTGGCGGGGCGGGCGGCGAGTGGCGGGTGGCCAGCGACGGGGTGGCACAGTGCGGCGGGGCGGCGGTGCAGCCCGGGTGGCGGGTGACGGAGGCCGGCCGCTCGTAGCACGTTGCGGCAGAGATCTGGCGTACCTGCCCGGCAACATTTCAAACGCCGCGCCGCGGGCCGTGGAAAAACAACCTTGCACAATGCCGGCACGTAACATTGATGGAACCATGTGAACAGATTTTTAGAGCACAAATACTGTTGTATTTTTTTAAAATTTATGACAGCAAGCTCAATAATATTGAGTGATACTTGTTTTTCATGCCAACTATGAGTTATGCACGGAGAAATATTTTGGGAAAAATCTCTTTTTTTCTTCAAAAAGTCTAAAATGAAATGTATGGTGGTCAAAGAAACTAAATTTTCTTACAACGAAATTAACTCTTTTGATAATACACTTTTTTTATAATATCTAATGAACATAATATATTTATACAGGAAATACTTACTTCATCAATAAATTAATATCTGATACTAAGTGACTTATTAAAATATGACGTCTTGATTCCAGTTGGAGAAATCAAGAATATTTTATTGTCTTGATTTCGGGCGGAGGAATCAAGATTGTTTATTACATGCAGTCATACCGACGCTCATACAAACAGACGCAAGCGCGTGCGTGCACAAACACACACACACACACACACACACACACACACTTAGCAAACTATCTCTCAACATACATTTACTCTGTAGTAACAAGGGCAACGCACACCACCGATTTCCCTCTATATTCTACAGATCGCTTTCTTGCACCAAACCAATGTCACCGACGGTAAATTTAAAAGCCGTATTTTGTACTCGCATTTTCTATTTCGCACGTCGCTTCACGCTCTTTGGACTGCACCCTGTGGCCGCCTCGTTTCGTGGCGCTACACGTCCCAACGTCTCGCGGAGGCGACAGACAGCGCCACCGGCGCCTCCACCACCACATCCACCGCCTCCGCCAACGCTCCCACCGCCCGCGCCGACTGAGAGCAAGACGAGGAACGGGGGAACGGTGCGAGGGAAAAGAGAAAGAGACGGGAAAAGCAAATCTAAAAAAGAAAGTTTCCTCAACAAACTCGCAAAATGAATTTGAAAGACGGAGAGAAGCTCATTTGCCGGTCGAGCGGGTGTTCACCGGGTTTTATATTGGGTCTGCGCCGCCACCCGCGCTGCCGCCGCCGAGCCATGTTACACGAGCTCGCGCCATCCCCTCCCCTCCCTTCCGCCTCAACCCGCACGACGCCCCGCCGTCTCCCGTGCTGCCATCTCTTCGCCGCAATCGCTACCAGCAGCGCAGCCGCCTCCCCCGCCTTTTGCACTTTCGCCGCTCTCAAACTATTATTCTCCGTTTCCGGACACCGTTTTCGCGCCATTACTTGGTATTTTATTTGCAAAAACTATTATAATAGGCTAGTTTCTCTCTTCCTATTTCTAAAGATATCATCTACAATTTAATTGCTATTCCAATTGTCATCTAATTACTATAAGCATGCCTACTTATTTACTTTTTGATATTTTTTTAAAAACTTTCTTAACAGTTCTCGCAGTTTTTTATTCTGCTCATTTGAATTCATATTCATCATCATAGTGGCGAACTTAGCAGAGAGCCACGGAAGCCATGTCCCCTCTCAGCCAACATCGTTTTTCAAATTTCTATCAATTTATTCAAAACTATTCCTGCCGGCTCCAATACAAGGGAGTGCACCGGTTACGAATTTTCAGTTTTTAATTGCAAACTAACTTTATTTTTTTGTTTTATTTTGAAACTTTTGGGGTGGATGGGTTACAAGGCAAATTGCCTCCACTCTGAAAAACCTACACCCACTCGTGTATCATGGTCATAGTTTAAACAATCAAACAACTGAAAAAATGTATTTTACATATATTCCTGAACGTTCGGCCATTTCCACTATAATATTTTCCTCACCACTCCATGGGCACTATCGTCTGCGAAACACAGTTCCCACGCTCCCGTGCGGCCGTGGCGCGGGGACGGGTAGGGGCGGCGTAGGTCGCGAAGGCGGTGCGTCTGCGCACTGGGTGCGGTCCCGACCCCTCCCTCGCCCGCCACCCACGCCCCCGAGACGGCCCGTGGCACGCCCGGCACGGTGGAAAACGATTTGAGAGTCACGTACCAGACTGGAGAAAATGGCGTTGGCCATATGCATGCAATTGACCTCGTCGTAAAATTTCTCTCCCCGATCGCCCCCGTTCCGCCCCGCCCCGGTGCTCCCCGCCCCGCTGCGGTACCCGCCGCTCCCGCAGCCCGCTGCGAAAGGGTGCATCCCGACGCTAAAGTTTTTTTCTATTATCGGTTTTAATTTATTTTTTCTACCCGCCTGTGGCCTCGTTATAAAGAACGTTCCAGACGTATGACGCGGCGCGGAGGAGCTCGGAAATCTGCCACGTGGCAAATGAGCTAGCGCGCCCGCCCCCTTCTACCATCACCACCGCCCTCGCCACTTCTTCTTCGTCGCCAGCCCACCCACTCTGACATCCTCCTGTTACCTCAGCTTCTTGCGTTTCGACCGCCGCATCCCCCAAAACACTGCTCCCACCTCCGGTTTTCTCTGCCTCCCTGAGTCCTCCTCAACCCTCCTTCCTCCGGGCGCTTTCACCCTCTTTCGCCGTCCCCATCGCCACATCCCACCGCCCTCTCTGCCGACGCCACCAGCGCCGCGGAAACTTTTCAAAGGAGCGAAATGGCATTTCTTTCCTCTTTAAACTCCCAGTGTTATTTCTCCGAGACGGGGCTTAACCTCGCTTAACATTTCCTTTCCGCTATCGGCGCTGCCGCAGGAGATTAAAGTACAAATGAGGCGAAAAATAAGCAGCTAGTTGTTCTCACAGCATTTGGTTATACGGCCGCGCAAGCGAGCACGCGGTGCGGCGCGGGGCGAGGAGCGGGGAGGGGCGGAGGCGCCCATAATATACTTTAATCCATTTCACAACTGACGGCAATGCAATCGACTCGAGCAGAAATACAATCAAAGGAAACTTTTTTAGGACGGTAGCGCCCTTTTAAATTCCGCACGGGACACGACGGCTAATTGGCCCAAGTTCATATCAGATGCCGCTCTTTTCTTTTTACACACTCACAGAGAAACTTATTAACGCCGCGCGCTATGCGGCCCGCCATCGTAAAGCGTTACGACTCTCAGGACGTGGCCCGAGTTTTACTGTTCATTTTTCCTCTCCCTCAAGATTGATTAACATGGGGAATTGCTTTCCGTAAATTGTCAAAAGGCGAGGCAAGGCAAGGCAGGGCAGGGCAAGGCGCAAGGAGTTGCGGGGATAAAAGATACCACTCGCTGCCCAGCACCGGCGCCTTAACGCCAGGGGCGTGTTGCTCGTGAAATGCGCTGCGTTATTCTTCGGGTTAAGGGTTGACATTTGAGCTCGCACAAATTTCTGTATGAGAAGATCTCTTAGGACACACAGTACAGGAGTAAAACATGCTGAATAATATGAACGTGTGCTCTGTGAGTGACTCTCATGCTATAATGCAATGTGTAAATGAAAAATCATATGATTCGCATGCGTGCGTGAGCACAAGAGAAGAAAGGGAAATGAGAAATATAATAAGAGGAATGATGGAAACATATAAAGAGGGACTGAGAGATAAAGAAATATAGAATTGTAGTGAATGAGAGAGAGAAAGAGAGAGAGAGAAAGAAAGAAAGAGAGAGAGAGAGAAAGAGAGAGAGAGAAAGAGAGAGAGAGAATGAACAGAGAAAGAACTGAAGATGAATGAGATAGAATAATCATTAATTGAAATGAAGAGAAATATTGCAAAAACTATAATCAACAGTGAGCAAAAAGATGGAGATATTTAATTAGGTAGAATAAAAAACCAATAAAAATAATTGTGCAAATTATTAGGAACGGATATTCAAATAACACAGCATTCAATTTTAACAATGAATGTTCTCTCTGCAAATTGGTCAATACATTGATGCGTTTTCATTATTCTCGTATCCATAAGAGTGGCCGCATTACTGTAACAAGACTTTAATTTATGATTGAGAATGAATTATGGAAAGTAATCTTTGAGCGTATATATCGCTGTAATAAGCCAGGGTGTACTGCAGAGATAGATAATAATCCTAGGTCGTATTCATTAATTCAAATAGTAATTATCATACTATAGCATATATATTATTCGATGAATACATTTTCTTCTTGTTCCATTCGCAGCATTGTCATATACACAATTCATGACATTGTAGGAATATGTACTAAGCTGTTTCCGGTTCGAAATTTCAACATACAGCCATTATGAGATCTACCGTGCCTGCATAATTTTGGTTGTAGTATAGATAATGTTTTTCGTGGATGTGTGCTTATGAATAATTATTCATTCAAATGGCTTTTGCAACAAAAATATTTACTGTATACTTTTTATCGTTTCACCTCTGCAAACTATTGAGCAATTCTTCAACATTACTTGAACGTATGAATTTATAACTTTTACAATATCTTTAATGATTGCATATGAAATATATCCTAATGAAGTGATGTTGTATAGTTCCGCTTGTTATTATCCTAAAGAAATGATGTATTTCACAGAAAGGAAAAAAGAAACATTGTAATATTTATCTTTGTTGTAACATTCTTTGAAATCGCACATATGTTGGAAGGAATGTACTAAATAATAATGAATTGAAAGGCACCTGTGGTGGTAAATCATTGTAATGTAAGTAATAAGAAATTGTGTGGTAGTAAGTAACAACTAATTGAAAACCATCAGTTTTGAAGCTTCCTTGAAATTATCTAAGTTTTTACATGATGGTATTACATGGGAATTATTTTTTATTCAACACTTTCGGATGTTTTGATTGTTTTACGTACCCTTTATGATGTCTTGACGTATCCTTGGGGACACGCGAATCTTATGTAGTTCACTGTTCTCCTTGATGATAGGCACTGTTTATGTTGTAGTTTTGGGTGTTTATGGTTGACGTACTCGAGCGTTGAACTCGGTCCCGCAAAAGCTTTTTGCCCAACCTGTCAAAATGTGAACAAAAATAAAACAAAACGAAAAAATAATTTGTTTCATGGAAAGGAAAGAAAAAGGCGAAAAGAAAAAAGAATATAAAAAAACATTATTTGAAACTTCCAGACATGCTATTAATTCCCATTGAAGCGATACAGAAACATATCATTGAAATACTTGAGGTAACTATTATGAAGGACAAAAAATGTGAATAAAATAATAAATTATTAAAAAGGTTTAACAATAATCATTTATTTAACATCCACATATTTTCCTTTATGAATTCAAGTTTCGTTTAATTAATTAAATTCAAATATGCCTTCACTTAATTTTACATATATTAATGCATCTATTTTCTTGAATTATTATTCATTTAGAGGAATGTATAAAACGTAAGCTGTGAAATATGCAAAAATTCTCGCAGTGTTGCATACTATCTTAGAGAATATATGATTAAAATGCGACGTAATAAAAATGAAGTGTACTGAAAGGTGAGTAATCGTACGTTTCAATCAGTAATTTCTTCCTTAAATACTTTTTAAGTGTCGTTGCATTCCTGAGCTAGCGTCAAGAGTCCCCGATCTAGATAGGAAAGTGAAATTTGACAAAAAACTTATTTACTGATTATTTTATTATTTGTATTTGTAAGTTTTCTTCCCAGAGGGTGTCATTTATTGCACTGAAGAGTTAAGAAAACTTCGCTACAAAATTTCGCCGACTAAATAGTGAATTTTTCTTAGGAAAGTTATGGAGCAGGCGCCAACCAGAAACGCGTCGGGAGAATACGATTCCATCTTCCAGCGCTAGTCTCCCGCCAGAAGCAGCGTACCTGGCGCGCTTCCCGGATCGGAGGGGCTCCCCAGCGCCGGGCGTGTAAATGAAAGGGATAAATCGCGCCGCTTGTTTGAACGAAGTTGACGCTTCAAAAAGTCGCCGAAACGAAAGTTGGTCTCCGCGTGGCGCGGCGCGGCGCGGCGCGGCGCGGCGGCGAGAGCAAACTTCTGTTTCCGAGACAAGGCCCTGCCATTTGTACCCCCTTTTTTGGTCTGGCTGATGGTGCTTAAGTGTGCCGTTCTTCACAATTTGGGGAAGTGCTCTTCGAAGATGCCGAGATGGCTTCTCGTGGGGCCCGCCGGAAGCCGGAGATCGCCGCGAGAGCCGAGTATTCGCGAGGACGCTTCTTCGACTGCGTTGCCGTTAGAGTGGGTGCGATCCTTCATGGCCAGTACTGGTGTGCGCCTTTGGATGGCTTCTAGCCACTTGTGCGTCTTGGTTGAATTACTTGCTTCTGCACTGCTTACATCTTCACTATTCGTTTTTTTTTGTTTTTCACTCGATCTTTAGATTCGTCTGCACCTGCTAATTCGAATTCTTAGTGCACAAGATAACTTATTTCTGGGCTGTCAATGCATATTTCCTTCATTGTTGTCTGCTATCCTTTATCTTCAAATTCAACATTTTTTGTTTGTTTCCTTTACCACTTAAAGAATCTTGAGAATCTAATGACACAAAACGATTCTAGTTTATTCCTTACTCACCCCATGTTTGTTTTATTTTATCCCTACTCTTTGTATATTTCATACACTCTCCGCTTCTATTTTTAGTCAAGATTCTCGAAAACTTCAATAGTCTCTTCTCTTTAACTCATTCATTCTTGTCTTTATCTTGCAATTTGACCTCTTCCACTCTCAACAACTTCCACTCCCACACAATAAACCCCACATTTGCTTCCTTTCTGCGCAGCAGTCGTTCCCACATCTCTCTCGGCGGTCACCTCCCACTCCCTTTGCTTCCCCGTTTGCTAACCTACGCCCACCACTCGCCGTATATAAATAGGCTCAGGAGGCGCAGTTTAATATAATCCCGCTGCTATCGGGCGAGATTTTGCGGGAGAAGAATAGTCCAATATGGCGATCAATGCGTCCTATCACTCTTCTTTTAGCGATCTCCCAGTCAAGGAGAAAACAAAGTAGCGAGAACAACAAGGGGAAAGAAAAGAGAAAGAGGGATAGATGGAGAAAAAAGGAAGCAAAGCTATTTTCTGACAAGACTTTTTATTTTCTTCTTGTGCCGAGAAGTTTAGAGGATAAACCGCGCGGAAAATTGTCAATTTTGTTTCAGTCGTGTGACACGGCGGCTCTGAAGCTGGAGTGTATCTGTATCGTGGCCGGGAACCCCCTTCTCCCTTTCGTGCTGCTCAGTCGATACCCCTCTCCCTTTTTTCTGCCCGAACCCTGCCCGCCCTGCGCGCGACCACGCCTGCGCTCATGCACAGTGGGGCAAAATGGCGCCGAATGAGAACACGCCACATACGTCCAGGATATCGAAGAAAGCGTTTCAAACACCAACACGGCGTAGCACATGCATTAAATAAAACTAGTATATTGAACGCATAAAGCAAATATAAAATTACATCATTGGCTCGTTTCCTCCAAGTTACGTTTTCCGTTCGACGTTGTAAGGAACGTGTGTACGTCACTTGTAATGATATTTTGTGTTTAATAATAAAATATAGCATTTTAAAAATATTTAAATTTTGGGGGCTGTTGCCTTTAATTAGCCTCATGAAACATTGTAAATATTCTTTAACAGATTTAGTGTTGTCCCTTGAGATGGCAAATTACTATTTTAATAATCCACATTTATTGTTATACTTAATGTAAAAAATAAAATACCCCAAACACACTGCTTATCTTTCTTATCATCTTTGAAACATTATGCATTTTTAAATACTTGGATTTATTTATACATTTATGGCGCACCCAAAGAGGGCGTGCTTCAACACTCCCCTACCCAGAAGCCAGAGACGTGTTAAAAAATACGGCTTTTTCTAACGAAAGTATTCAGCATGTCAATTATTAATGTTATAAACTTTAATTACAAGTCAAGAAATAAAAATACATTTTATATTCCGCAGCAACGAAAACATTTTTATAAGAAAATATCAAGTCGGCAGGACAGTATACCTGTAGCCCTCACCCCGAAACTTGTGGGTCTGCCTCTACATTTAAATTTACTTATTTGTAAATTTGCTTATTTATTTATGTATGTTTATATTTATTTATTTATTTTTGCTAAGCGAGCCCTTGAGTCCATTTGGGATCAGTGTGCGCCCCCCGATTCCGCGCGCGCATCTCCAAGTGAAATGCCCAGGCGGGAGCAGGAGGGAGCGCCGCAGGGGGAGCGGAGCGGTCCACTCGCGATAGATTGCAGGCGGCCGTGCCTGCGAAGGAGCCCCTCGCCCGTCGGCGCATTCGGGGCACATTCACTCGTAAAAGATGGCTGACCGACACGCTCATGATCAGTACGAAATACTCGTACGGCTTAGAAGGAAGGTTAATAATCAGGTAGCGACTATATGAGGATTTCACGCGTGAAAGGAATATGTCGCTGGACTACTTTCTCATTCAAAGGAGATGCTTCTCGCAAATGTACATATACAAAAGGTTTGATTTAACTCTTGTGTTTTTATAGCAATTTGTTCTTTAATAATTGTCGTACCTTGTACTTGAATATTAAAATATATATCTAGGCCAATCCTTTATTTATGAAAAACATTAAATGAATCATTATGTATACACACACTTTTCAACAGCATATACACACTTTTCAACACCCGTCAACAGGTTAATACACACTTTTTCTGTATATTATCAAGATTAAGAATGTTGCCATTTTGTACAAATTACCCAAAACGTGACGATATTACAATAATATTCTCTGTTTATGAGTTCAGGGATTCATGTCTCTTCTTTCCACCTTGAAAAATCAGAGAAACTGCTTCAGTGAGACCTTGAAAACATCATAACTACATTTCATACCATAACTAGTTTCATACCATAACTACAAGAACCAAATTGATTTTTCAAACTTTTTCTCCAGCGGCGAAAGTACCAAGATTGTTGGTCGCCTAAGTCCGTTAAATTCCATTCGGCCGCTGCCTCGCCGCGTCGCGTCGCGCTCTCCTCAGACTTCCGTCCGGCCGCCCGCCCGCCCACCCGCCCGCCCGTCCGCCGTCCGCGACGTTGACGCATCACCCGCCCACGCGCGCCGTCCCTTTATAACGCGATGTAATAACCGCGCCTCCGCCGCACGGACGCAGCCCGGCAGGCAGGCGGGAGGGCGGGCGCGCCACCCGACGGCGGTTGTGCGGGCAGAGGCGTGCAAAACCGCTTTCGTTTCGGTTGCCCCGTGTTTGGTGAAACGATTTCTTGGAGAATTTTGTACTGCTCTTAGCAACTGCCGCAGTCCGTGAACAACCTTCGATGGGCAGTGGGAAGAAAAAATTATTTTATGAATCATCTATTGTCTATAAAGGCGAAAAAGAACTAAAATAGGGAATCTATGGTAAGGAAATAATTTAAATGCACGAGAAATAGATTGGAATTTCATTGGTACCGGAAACAAGATACACGCGTTGTTATAACTAAGCATTTCTCAATAATTTGAATGTTTCCATTTATTTATTTATTTGAATTTCCACTAACTTCAGTGCACTTGAGATAAGTAAATTAAAAGAAAATATTTTGGCCGACATTCTCGGCTTCCTGTGCTCGTAGCAACGTTTCATTTCGTTTCTAAGAACCAATCCCTTGATCGATGTGGGCAATACTTTGTCAACAGCGCAAATACTTCATGAGTACTCTCCGGGTCTGTTTACCGATTGCCTCGTGGACGAGTTTTGTAACGGAGGCGAACTGCACGACTCTGGTAATAGCTGCGGTCAGCGGCTGCGCTGTTGGGTGGCAGTTTTCCGCAAAGTACTTGTCGAGCGGCCGGCCGCCAGGCCTCCCACTGAGCTCTTGGCTCGGACCGGCCGCCGCCGCCGCCGCCGCCAGCAAGACGGATTGCGACGTGGACCGCTCACGACGCCCAAGACCACGACCGCGACGTCCACGTCCATTTCTACGAACATGACCTGCATGATGGAGAAACAATTCCACAAATAACAAGGCCGCCCTCCGGACGTCGAGAGACTGCGAGCGGTAGCCGTTGCGTTGGAGGCAGAGGTGAGCCGGCAACGATAGCAGTGGTGGTAGAAGCGGCTGCTGACGAGTTGAAGACGGGGACGGTGGCGGTGGTGAAGCCAGTGGTGGTAGTGGCGAAGGCGGTGGCGGCGTCGGCGGTAACATAGCTGGAGGCGGTGGCGGCGGAGGCGCTGGAGATGATGGCGAAGCCGTGGGCGGCGTCGGCGGCCAAGGCGACGGTGGTTGTGGTGGCATCGATGGCGGTGGCAGTGCCGGAGCCGGTGGCGAAGCGAGTGGCAGAGGCGGTGGCGGAGATGGTGGCAGTCTGACGGAGCACAGACGGAGGGGTTGCGAGAAGGCGGGGTCGTCGGGGTGGGCGGGGCGAGGGGGCGGGGCAAAACGAGGCTCGGGCGGGCTCGCAAGGGCTCGCCTTGGCGTTTTCTTGTGATTGGCAAATAAATTACACACGTACGCCGCCGCCGCTGCCGTCCCGTCGCTGTTACACGGACCAGGAGGTTTCCTTCACTTTGTAATTTTGCCTCCTGACGACCAGACGTCCGCTCAAGAACAGTCCAATAAGTCAATCGGCGGCCGTAGAAGTTTCCCGAAAGTCCGTCCCGTCCTGGCGCGCCTTTCAATCAGCGTCCGCGCGCGCCCGCCCCCCTTCCGCCTTCCTCGTGTGGCCTCTTTCGCCCCACTCGTTCCGCTCCTTTGGCGGGGCGGCCGTCGAACTGCTGCTCCAGCACAATATGCAATTCACGCTAAACAAACAAGTAGTCTAAAACATTCGTTGGAAAAAGAAAGCGACGTGCTGGAAGACCAAGGAAACTATACGATATACCACCAAGAGTTTCATCATTTAGAAAAAACAATACAAGAACGAGACTGAATTGACAATGTGAAGACAGGAAAAATATGTAGACGTAAATGTAACTACGTATCTGTAACTGTAAGATATCTACGCAAAGTTGTATGTAAAATATTTTTTAGTTATCAGATAGGAATGAAATATTACGAAAATGCACTTACGTGCGGAGCGAGATCTTAATTGTTAGAAGACAACATTTCTTAACCCATTTCATAACCCACTACTTTGACTCCACTATGTTGATAGATACTTTGTTAACTATGATGACCATTATGCTTACCTATATGTCGACCCAGCTGACTACCGGGAAAGGTGGCTCAAGAAATTAGCTGATGTCATTGGAGAGTCTTTCACGGACAGGTCCTGGATTGAAGACCCGACGGTGGGAGGACTTTCGACACTATCTACATAGCTAGGTCGAATTCAGTTGCTTTCTGGAGAATTCTAGCAGCCGGCTGCTCGGAGGTTCTCCGTCTTTTTTTTCTTTTCGATAAATACCAGGCGAATGCCGGAGCAGAACACTAAAAAAAGAGCCACGGGCGCGCGCGATTTTATGTTCCTCTTCCTCGTCCTATCCTGACCCCTTACTTCTACATTAACATTTACATGCACTACACTACCACACATGACGGAAGATCGGCCGGGGGTTTAGAGCTTGCCCCGGCTGGGACAGTGCTCCGCTCGTGGGAGATACCTGGTAAAGGAAAACTTCACTAACCAACAGGTACGTCGGCGCCGGATATCACCATCTAGCGGGGAAGATCACCGCCACCTCCCGAGGATAAACATGCACTGCACTTGTGGGACAAATGACCATAGCAGCTGATGCGCCCGGAATCACTAATCAATAAATCAAAACCCAGCTGACTGCTGACTCACACGTAGGCAATATTCAAGGACAATTACACGATTTTTCACATTTCGATCCTAAAACTTTTCGAAAATAAGATCTATACAATCAACAGAATGAACATTTTTTCCTAATGCGTAACTACATTTGATTCACAGCAGTATCCTCTTTTCTTCTACGCGGGCTCAGTACGTCGTATGTACCGATTAAAATAAAGGACGGAGAACCAGGCTTATGTTAGTAGACGAGATCCGCCCTCCAAGGGCAAGCCCGCAACTCCGCCTCTTTGACGCGGGCCGTCCTCGGCAGTGCGCGCCACCTGCACTTGTTGCGGCGGGGGTGGGGCGGGTGCGGGGGCGGGCGCGGGGGCGGGGCGGTGCGAGGCGGGCGCGCGTGCGGGCGCGTGACGAGCCGAGGGCGAGGAGGGCCTGGCGGCTTCCGCCCAGGGCGTCTCCCTCCCTCCCTCCCCCTCTCGCCCCCACCCCCGGCCTACCGCCTCCACCTCGCCCTGCGCGGGACGCGAGCTGTTGCCGCCAGGCCTCACGTTAATTAACATGCTCCTCAGTAATCCCCGGGAACAAGGCGCCTGCTCCGGCCGCGCTCAACTTGAGACGCGCCTCCCCGCCGCCAACGCAGCCGCCTCCGCCGCCGCCGCTTCTGCGCCAGCTACCATCCGCTGCTGGTGTAGATGTTGCTCCGTCTTACGCACACCATTGCGTTATTATCACCATATTCTTGTTGTTATTTAATCTCGCTATTATTTTATTGTGATTTCCGATTACCTTAGCTTAGGTTCACTTCAGGGATGAACTTTTGATGCGTAATTTATATAAATAGTAATTCTGATCTTGACCTCTTATTTAAAATATAATGTACACAATTGTGAGGGTACGTCAATAAAAAATCGTTTTTACAATACCAACGTTACCGCCATTTATTTGGCCTGCTTCAGAGCTATAAATATACAACAACATGCAAGATAAATATACAAATGACGTATAGCAAATTGTATTTTGAATATGTTGGTTTTCTTATGTAATGATAAATCGGATTAACCAATTGCACTTCTTGTATATTTATCTTGTATGTTATTGCATATTTATAGCCCTGAAGAAGGTCAAAGAAATTGCCAAAACGGTGGCACTGTAAAAAATTGATTTTTATTGACATACCCTCACGATTCTCTACATTACATATAAATTGTGATTGATAATCGAAAGATATTTTGATGCCATGTATGACATGATATTTCAATGGCCGATATTTTAATGACATGTGGATTAAAGTGTTTGCAATTATTTTAACGGCAATTACTATTCCTGTTCCTCCTGTTCTGCTGTCGCTCATACTAACCCCTCCACACTTGTCACCGTCACCGGTATAAAAAGCGGCGCTTCCATTTGTACGCCGTCGTGGGATATTTTCCATTGCAGGATTGTCGTTCTCTCCACTTTCGTAAATTTCATTTCCCAGACACATATTGAACTCATAATTATAATTTTCTCCTTATTGTGCTATTTACTTGTTTGTAACGTTGAAATTTCAAATAATGGAGTATTGTTTAGGAATAAAACGATTCAATACTAATTATTTCTTTTGTTAACGAATAAAAATAATTTGTTATCGATTCAGCAATTCCATGATTGCTCTCATATATATAGTAATTTGGGTACATTTTGGGTGAGCATATTGCATATCTGTAGTTTACGAATGAAAACGATATATTGTATTACTGCTGCACGAAACGTCTCATTGTTATCTACGTTGAAGTCTATTGTTTTCATATTACGTATGTGTCACCGCGCCCAACGTACTTGCACAGACGCCATTATCCCTTTCGCCACCAAGGTTGTATTTCACCAGACTGGTTTACTATCAGGATCCATATATCACAGTGCCTTGCTTTACAATGCCTCATGTATAACCTCGTCTTGTAGGGTAGCATTCTTGACGCGTCGTAGTTTGCTATGCATTATTGGGCGTGTGGAATTTTGTGTCAGGCTGTATCCAACAAATGCCACTTATATTGTAGATAATTTTTCATGCCTGAAGGTCTGTGTCAACAAAGCATTGACCTTTAACTTATCTATCCTATCGATTGTGAGTGTGGCTGCTTCGGTAAATTAAATAGAATTAAACTTTTCAGCTATTGATTACATCGCAATGGCATATATTTGTACATGCTAAGGAAAACACAGCAAATTTAGCTAAGAAAATAATGTAACGAAAAAATCTATGTTTATTCTGGTTATTCACCAGGCTTCTAAATTATTTCCCAGAGCGCTATGAATCATGGTGATTTAGTGGCGTCACACTATTATTTGTAAAATTCTTCTAAATCCGCTCTCATTACTCATTCTCTTCTCACGTCAACGTTTCTGCTCTGCCTTTGTCCCTAATGACATCCATACGTCCCGAGGTCTTCCTATTCCCATGAGTCCGCATCAGCCTCATTTATCCACCCCATTCTTCTCACCCATTATACACTGTCCGTTTCTCCCCCCTTCCCTCGACACACCCTCATGCGCAGCCGTTGCACCCCATCCCTTTTCCTCCCGCTCTCCGAGCGGATGCCAGGGGTCGCTTTATTTGCCCCGCGCTTCGTCAAATACAGAAAGGAGGGCAAACACAGGGCCTCGCGCGCCCTGAGAACACGCTACAGCATACCGCAAATTGACATCACCTGCTCCACGTCGCTCCGCACCCTGGCGATTGTGTGCAGCCGCGAGTGCACGCGTGGGCCGGGCTGAGCTGGGTCGGATCGGGTCGGGTCGGCTACGGTCGGCCCTTTGAAGGGCGCAAACGAGGCGAGCGGTGTGCACTACGGGGCGGTAGCGCGGAAAGCTGGACGAAAGTCCGAAAATAAAGGGTCTATTTACGAATTGTCAAGTGGTTGGTTGGGTGGTCTATCCAGAGAGGAACGTTGCAGAGTTGGGAAAGATCTACCTTTGATGTTACGTTTATACGTAATTAATTCTGAAAAGAACCTCCGAAACAAGTTTTCATTCGAAAGCATCTGAAAATTCGAAGAAGAGAGAAAGGGTACAAATATATCCGTTATCGCTTATACAACAATTTTGTCTGAGTCTAGTACTTTTCAAAATTAAAATACGGTGTTCGTTTTGAATTTAAGATTTTTGTTGTTGCAATTTTGTCTTCTTTCTTAGCTCTAAATGCTTCATCTCGTTCAAAAATAGAAAAATTTTGAATGTTCGTACATCCATGAAACTAAATCTTAGCACTTTCTGGCAGTGTTGTCAAGATCGATGCCACGAGCGCAAGACCGTGTCACGAGTGCCACGACGAAATCGCCCCTCCACGCAGTTCATTACCCTGCCACCAAAGACAACGCCATCACTATTGTAATATGGCGGGGTTACTAATAGTTTCCTTTCCCGACGCTAGTTGCGCAGAGAAGCTTGTGGCATGCTTCAGTGCCAAGACGCGTGCCACTGCCACCAGTAGAAGACCTTGACACCACTGCTTTTTGGGATGCTACCCCGGAGTGGGACGCTCTGACCTTCCCGGCGACTCGAGCGCAGAGATTACCACGGCTCCTCCGCCGGCAAACGTGAGCGCACCGCCACACAACCGCACAGGGCCGCACTCTAGTTCCAGAGCTAATGGCGTCTTGGATGTATTTATCCAACCCGAGTACATACACAACGTAGTGCCTCTAGACATAACGCTCCGGCGGAAAAAATACATTGGAAGCTCTTTCCGCCACGCCGTCTTTTTGGCTCTACCGGAACTGTGCACATAGCGGCGGGCGGCGGCGACGGCGGCGGCGGTGGCGGCGTGAGGACGTTCCCTTATGCGGCGAGAAGTTACCACACACAATCGAGCCCCTACATCTCCGGCCGGCATGGCACGGCCGCACGCGTGTATTTGAGCCCGGCAATAACCTGCGGTTTACAAGCTGTAAAAGCATAACTGGCCGGGTGTTGTCCTTCCATTACCTGCGGCCGATAAAGAGGTACCGTGTAGCCTCAGGGCTGTTTGCCGGGCCCACGAGTTAATACATAGCAAATAGTCGCGGAAAATGACATAACGAAAATCCATGAATTTTAAATTGCGGGGTTTCTTCCGTTCCAATCTGCCCGGCAGAAAAAAACCAACGAGGGCGGCGTCGTACTGTCAGAAACTTTGGACTATGATGTATATCAAGGGAAAGTCAATGAAAGAAAAACAACAACCATTTATGTTGAAAGTGTGTATGAAGGTAGTAAAGCAAGCAATAGAGCGAATTAGGAATGTAAATTATACAGACACGTACAGAAATGAGAACGCTATGTAGAACGCCAAAATTAGAAAGTGAAAATTGTAATGTTGCAAGTGGAGACGATGAATTGGTTGAAACTGGAAAGAGAAAACGAAGCCGTGGATGAGATGTGTTCTTGAATAAAACAACTATTAGGTCAATAAATTGTACTAGATAATCACGAATGAGGAAACACAAAATTGGAGGAGAAAGAATAAATTTTAAACTTTTGTTCAGTGGCTAAAGGGAAAATGAAAATGAGTGACAAATTATTAAAACTCCTTGATTGGTATACTTAATGAAAAACTTGGCGAACTGTGTTGCTGGTAATCACAAGCACAGCCTGCGCACGCACGCGTGCGCACGCACACACACGCGCGCGCGCACACACACACGCGCACACACACACATACACAACAAAGTGGATGGAAAGGAGTAGATGGAAAAGTGAAGCGAATGACCTAGCAGCTTATGCATAGCACAGCAGGTGAGAGTGAGAAAAGGCTTTGAGAAAATTTCAGAAACGGCTCCCCGAGGAGTTGGAATCAAGATAGTATGGCGAGAAAGGGCGTTGAAAAGAGTAGCTGTTATGAATGGTTGCAAAGTAATAAGACTTACGAGGACCGAAAGTACGCGTAACAGCGAAGATGGCAGGAAACGAAACTGGTCGACAATCATAAAATAACACAGGAGAGCAATTAATTTTGTTCGTTCGAAGCATATGAGGAGGTGAATAGGTCAGCGAAAATCGGAAAGGAGTAGACGTAATGTACTACGGCAATCACCGAGAGACAAAGAGTTATGATGGTCAGAGAAGATTGGTGTGGGTGGATGGGTGAGGGTGGGTGAGAAAGAGAGAGAGAGAGTAAAAGAGAGAGATATAGAAATAAACAGTGAGAATTTGTTGCAACAAATGACGATGGAGACATCTTAGAAGTAACGCAGATACGAGTGGAACTTGAAAAAAAAATACATTAAGGATCCGGGAAAACAGAGGGGTGGTGAGAAAACTTTGGGAGCTACGGAAAGAAGGACGGTGAGAGGGATAGTGAGAGGGGTGGCGAGAGCGACGGAGGAAGGGCCGGAGGGAGGGCCGTAGGGAGGGCCGGAGGGAGGGCCGGAGGAAGGGAGGGACGGAGGAAGGGAGGGACGGAGGAAGGGAGGGACGGAGGAAGGGAGGGACGGAGGAAGGGACGGTGGGAGGGACGGAGGGAGGAACAGAGAGAGAGACGGAGAGAGAGACGAAGGGAGGGACGGAGAGAAGGACGTAGGGAGGGACGGAGGGAGGAATGGAGGGTGGGACGGCGAGAGGGACGACGGGAGGGTCAGCGAGAGGGACGGCGACAGGGACGGAGAGAGGGGCGGCGAGGAAAGCGGACGGCGGTGAGCGCTGCAACATGAGGGCGCCCGGGCTATGGCCGTCTTTGAGCGAAGAGAATCTCCATCGTGAATAATTAACGCCGGCGCAACAATTCCACCTCGGCGTGCGGCGCGGGCTGAGTGCTCTCTGCAGATTAGATGCAATAAAATAACACGCGCGGGATTGGCACATGGGGAGAGCCTGGCGGGGCGCGGGGCGCCGGGGCGGCAAGCCGGAACGACGAGCGGCGGGAGGCAGGGCAGCGGGCGGGGGCGGGGCAGCGGAGAAGGGCAGTGAGGGCGAAGGGACAACGGAAGCGGAACTGGGGTCAGGCCTCGTGGCCCTTGAGGGGGGAGAGACTGAAAACCCACGCGACGGTGGTGACGATAGTGAAAGTGAGAGTGAGAGGAAGGCGACGAGATGAAGAGCAGGAAAGCGAGAAGGAAAGTAGACGAAGGACAAAGAGGACGAAAAAAAGAAAATATTTTGACGGATGAACAGTGACGAAGAGCATGTAATAAATGAAGAAATGTAATCTTGGAAAAAGGCCAAGTATACAGTAAGAAGGATCAAAGTTACACAAGTAGTTATGTAGAGGACACATTAATGAAGGGCACAAGCAGATCTGCCATAATAGTAAAAAAAAGTTGAATTCTCTCATTGTTCTCTACAATTGCTTTTTCTGGATGCAGGACGAGTGCTATTCATTACTGAGCTTTTTTAATAATCTGGTCATGGTGATATTTACTCACGTATTATAAACAAGAAAAAATCCATGTTCGTCATTCGTTTACATATTTTAATTACGGATCTTTACTTTTTTTTTTGTGTGCCTTTTCTCAAATACTGACTTTTTAATTAACACTTTATTTAATGAGTTATGGAATATATTTTCTGTAGACTACAAATAGTTTTACATAAATTAACGCATAAAACCGAGTTTGAGTTCATTAATGTATTTGGTCATAAACGTTTTTCTATGAAAGTTTTAATCCCATATCTTCTACAGAGTCAGAAACAGTGTTTTTTATAAGAACATTAATTGGTCAGAGATACTAAAATCTAGGCCAAAGAGTTGCATGACTGCAATGCATTTGCATTCTCGAGAACCAAGTAATGAAATAGCTAATTATAGTTTGTTTCTATAGAAACAAATACACATAAGAGAGAAGTGTTCTCGCAAATCGTAACAATTAACTAAAATTCAGAGACCTCTCGTGGCCGGGTCGAAGGAAATTAACGTCGTTATGTGCCCATTCCCTTCGAGCGGGTCTTAGATGTTAAATTTGAATGGCAAAGGGATGAAATGAATATATAGTTATTTCAATTAAGTAAGCGATTGTCTTGTTCTTGGCGTTTATTTCACGTCGGCGATAATAAAGGAAACTGTTCCTCCTTCCTCGTGCGAGCGACCCAGTTTAATTCGAATCGAATGAGCAATAAATTAGAAATTGTCTTCATCTCCATGTGCTCCTCTAACATTCAAAAGGGCTCCTTTTGAGCGAAAATGTTTTGGAAGCGTGGAACAGTGGTGCTTACGCTGCAAGCTCCGAAATGGAAGTTTCCTGTATTAAATCCAAGCCGTCTAACCCCTTTTCTTCACCTCCACCCACACCGACCTTACTTCGCCTTCTTCGTCTTGCCTCCGCCCCGGTCTCTGCCTGCAGTCCCTGCCCCGCTGCCGTCTCTTCAGGCCCGGCGCCGCCTCTCTGGATCCCATTCGTGCTTTGGTACGGTGCAAATGGAAGATTAAATTAGCTGAAATCGAAACCTTTCTTCTCCATCTCCACCTATTGAAGGTATAAATGTTTCATGAAATTAACGGTTATGTTTCAAATCGAAATCTTTGTTCCAAGCAATCCGCGGCACGAGACGGAGTGTGCGCGGGGTGAGGAGGGGAGGGAAGGAGATGGAAAGGTTGGGGAGGGGGAGGGCGTCGAGGGAGCAACGGCGGGACGGAGGGGGGAGGGGCGAACCAGAGGGCGAGACGGCGTTTGCGCCGGCGAGTGAAAGACGAAGACGCGGCGGCCGCGAGGGGGGCGATGAAGTGGATGAGGAAGAGAGAGATCCGTGGAGAGGGATGTGACCAGTTAGAGAGGGAGCGTGCGTGAGCGACGCGCGTGGAAGCTGTTCAAGCGTCCAAGATCGAGGGGGCGAGGGTAGGGAAAATCTGTGTCGCTGGGAGAATCGGGGCCGGAATGTCAGGAGCGTTAGTAACGGCGGTTTGAGTGTGGGGGTGCCAGGAAGAGTTGCGAGCATGACGAGAGAGACTCAGTGGTTGGGAGTTTGGGTGTGGAGGCTTCCCGCGTACCCAAGCTCCTATGATATGCTCTCATGCTGTGTCCCCATGCTCATACTCCTGTACTCATGCATGTGCCAACATGCCACGAGGCTTGGACTAAACATGAAAGTGTGTGACGGTGGAAGCTTCTAAGTGTAGAAACCTAGGGTTGTGTGGGCAAGGGTGTTAATGGGATGGGATGGCTAGAGGGCTTTGAAGCTTGGCCACGAAGGAATTGGAACGTGGATGTAGGAACACAGAGATGGAGGACATGCGGTAATCGCATGGGGACATAAGTATGTAGGAATGGGCTTGAGAGTAAGAGAATGTAGTCATGAGTTTGTTGGCCTGGATTAGGGGTTATGGAGAGAGGATATGGACATGGGTATAAACATGTACGCATATACACGAGATTATGGGCAGATGGGCTTTCGTATGAAGGCCCAGGTATGGGACATGGCCGTGTTAGCGTAGGCGCGTCCAAGATGGAGGTCTGCACGGGGAGCGCTGGGCATCAGGGCAGTGGGGTTGGGGCATTTCAGTGACGGAGACATGCCATCAAGGGGATGACTTCCATTTCCGGGGCGCGGGCCGACGTTCCAGTCACCTCCGCCTCGTGCAACCTATTTTCATCGCCCTTCCTTCACACCGCCTCCCCCAGGAGCCGGCGTCTTCCTAATTTCCAGTCGTCGTCCACAGGTGCGGCGCGACGCTGCCGTGACCGGAGGGCAAGAGCCGCGTGGCAATATTCGCGTCGCCCTTGCGCAGCGCCCGGGCGCACGACGCTGTCGATCGCCTGCCCCGCTGCAGAGGGACTCGCAAGACCCTGATTACATCAGATAATGGTGTCTTTCGCCTGGCTTAGCATAAAGGAAAAAATAGCTGTAGTCTGTGCCTTTAAAATAAATCTAAATTTCGAGATTTTGTGTAACAATCAATTTTATAGCTTCAGAAACGAATCAATGGGAATGGCATGGGCTTATACATGTACATAATCGTACGATTAACTGAAAAGTGAGCAAATCCAAACTACTATTTTTATCGATTTACTGCAAAATTTTGAAACAAACTACTAGTAATTCTGTGACTTGTTCTCCAGTGGGTTGCGTACAAAGTTAAGAGTTCAATATTGTCAAAATCTGGTAATAAAGACTTTCATCAGATGTACCCGTTTATTACAAACAACGTGTAATTCAACCTATTGTCATTGAAACATACAAAAATTGAAGTTAAATACCCCGCAATAAACCAAATCTGTTCCCCTAATTCAATATTATGTCCAGTTTTGAACCTAATAAGATTTGTCAAAAAATATTATAGGGATTGTCTATTTCTCTCCAGATATTTCTCCTCTGCAAAAACGTTTGATATCTATTCTTGTTTAATATTCCAACAATTTTCCCCTGTATATTATGCAATGTTGTTTAAACACCGAATTTATTGGCAAGTTTTTGACGTGACATATACTTTCCAATCACTAGTAAACCACGACAGGGCAATACCATTAGCTTGTACTGGATATAACTTCGCCAACTTCGCACAACTTCTGTCCATAACCCGAAAAATTCCATTAGGACCTTACCCATTTTTTGAAGTTGAATTCCTTTGCCATTTCCGGTGAGTGAAACAAGGAAAACAAAATTACATCCGTTACTAAAGAGAACTTTTTACACAAAACTTTTTTTTCCCTTTATGACTGACTCACGCTGTATCACTCTCCGCAATCCATTCTTCATGGTGCCCTTCGGGTGTGCCTCGCCCGAGCACTTACACCAGTGAATCGGCGCTCGTTGCCTCGCAGAGTGAATGCGAACTATTAAAATTCCTTCATTTACTCCCGAAGCGAATCGGACGCCCGGTTTCGCTCGCCGCTCTCACCCCGTCCCGCTTCGCTTGCGTATTTAAATAAATATTATAAATCTATATGCGCCCATATACGCGAACGCCACGCATTGCGGTGCTTTTTAAAGTATCTATTAGCTCGTATAATAGCGGGCTGTGATTTGTGTGTCAGCTATCAGCGATCGTGGCCATTCAATTTAGCCGGGCGGCCCGAAATATATCAGATCGCCCGGCATGAAACGTGCATTTAAAACAGTTTCCTCCATTACGACATTTTTACGGTCGCGACGCGGAAGTCGGTCTCGGGAGGTGGCGACGGCGGCCGCGGGGGCGGCGGAGGCGGCGGGGGCGGAGGGTAGACGCAAGCAGGCATCGCCCGGCCCGCCAACCTATTTTTCATCGCAGTTTTAATAACACGCCTGTCGAGAAATGGGATTTTTTGTTAATTTAGGTTCGAATCTGATCTCCTGGTTGTCTAGAAATTAAACGTGTCCCCAGACGCTGGACCCTGAGGGCCAACGGGGGGGGGGGAGGCAGCGAGTTGAGAGGAATATGGGTGGTGAGAAAAGTTGCCCGTCTGAACGACGAGGATGGTAGGTGGAATGACAGTGGAGATGGAGTTGGGAGAGTGGATGTTCGAGGAAGGAGGCGAAAAGATGGAAGAAGGTAACGGCAATTATAAGGGTAGAAACGGTGTTGTGGAGACTGAGATTGGACGACTGGCTTAGCTGAGTGTAAGGAAATGGACAGCACGGTTCGATGCGATCATTTTTAACATTCGGATTACAACGGAACACACCGGTATATGAAGACAAATTTGAAAGACAGAAGTCGAACAAAAATATACCGAGATTTTCTAAGGCCAAACGGGATGGGTGGAGTAGAAAGAAAGGAACCAGGCGTCACCGAATGACCAAAACGAGAGGTGACGCGCAAGGGGCAGGCGAGGGCCGGAGGAGGCAAAGGAGACGGCGGAGGCCGCGCGGCGACGGGCAGGGCCGGGCGAGCCCGCTTCACCGCGCCGCGCCGTCCCGTCTCTCCGTCCTCGCTCTCTGTCGGGGCGGCCGTGTTATTAAAACTTACATGTAATATACGTCGCGGCGACGGCGGCGGCAACGGGCGCGGCGGGGAGGGGCGGGGCGGGGCGGAGCGGGTGGGGCGGACGGGCAGGGGGCGGGGCGGCGCGGCGCGGCGCCGGTGACGTCGGTCTGCAGGCCGCGCGCGTCTTCGGCGACCCGGCGCCGCCCTCCTCGCCTTCCGCCCCCTCCCCCCGCCGCCGCCCCCGCCAGGTAAAATTGCGGGAACCCGAGATGATCCCGCTGTGCGGGCAGTATTTGCTCCTGCGGCGTCCGCTACTGCGCCGCGCTGCCAACGCGGAAGGGAATTGAAGTTCCTGTCCCTCCTTTCCGCCGCGTTCTCCGCCCCCTGCGCGCGCTCCGCGCCTGCCGACGGCGCCCCGTCGCCGCTAACCGCATGCTGCGACGCGACGTCTCGCTGGCTTCTCGGAGACGGCGCCGCGTTCGAGTTAAATATCGAGGACGTCTGCACTTTCGCTGTCGCTGGCTGCCTGAACGGAGGATGGCCGGACTGATTGATTGTGGTTGCATTTCTCAAAATAGACACAGATGTTTTGTGCTTACATAATCGGCAATAGAATATTTAGAATCACAGATAGATATCACTTTGTCTTAGACAGAACTGAGGATATTGTATTCGAAGAAAACAAACAAAACAAGCATGGCTTCCAACTTACTAATTTCAATAGTCTCGAACTATCAAAACCAGCTTACGTCTATTAGATTATTATTATTATTATTATTATTATTATTATTATTATGAATTACACAAATAAAATTATACATTTTTTCGGTCGTGTACTCTTATAAAAGAGTTGAGTGTTTACTTTCCAGCGGTAGTCTCGAAAGCTCTAAACAATGTTTTCTTTTTTCGCAGCTTCGCTTCTTTCATAACGTTTTCTCGTTTCTAAAACCACAGCATACCTGCCATATTTTAATATTTTCTTCTCTCATATCACATTTTCCCCGATGCAGAAGGGTCACAGTTCTTTGTTTATCGTAACTCTCGTAGTTAAATGAATAACAAAATACATTTGCAAAAGCTTTTTTCCTACCTCTCGCAAACATCAAATGAAATGTTTTTATGGAAAAGCGAATGCGTTAAAATGAAATATAATCGTTCTTCAGTAATTCCATTAAATATTATGGAACGCGCGTTATCGCATTTTGTGTGCCTCTTTGCCTCTTTTGCACGGATTCTTTTTTAACGGGACAAATCCTTCTGCTCTATAATTTAAATGAATTGAAACTGAAATACAAGCTAAACCATGTGACCCAGGAGTTACAGTATTGTGGAAAGGCATTATTTTATAATTTCAAACGCCCACTACAAAAAAAATTCGCGAAGGGTTCTGCAGGGTGAAAATACTGTAAAATGTTCATGAAGATAAATAACTTTTTTTTAGTTTTGTGAAGCTAAAAAAATTGAGATCATTAAATATGTGTTGGAAATTGAAATATCTGGCTTAGTTTTATCATAATAATAATAATAATAATAATAATAATAATAATTTAATGTCACATGAAGTTTTACCAGCCGCATTGCGGCCATCTTCGCAATTCTGTGATGATTGCAGGTCTGCGTTGGACAAAACAGCATAATACAGGATAGCAAAACAACTCTGTATTCATTGTATCAACATGATGGAAATAATTTTTTGACACCTGGAATGAAACAAATGAGGCATTCACAATTGAAACATTCGGATTCAAGCAATGATTTCCAAGATTTTGAGAAATTAAGATAATTGTCGTTTTATCATGTTACTTATTAACAAGAGATATCATTCTTAGTATCGCGAATCGTTTCTTGAAGTAAAAAATTAAAATTCACTCATACGCCATTGCGGCTCATTTCATGTAAGTACTTCAATGCAGTTTCCCATGAGACACTGAATTGTCAGCTACCCGAATGTCTGTATTGTAATTTAACAATGTAAATGTAAATTGTTAAAGTGGTTAGGCGGAAGAGCGGGCCTAATGGAACACTCAAATATTATTTACGCCTACAACAATTGCTTCTGCTAAGTAGCTACGGGGCTACAACAGTAGATGGCAATTGTCAAACGGGAAATATATTTCTTTGCAATTGTGAAGCTTACAACTGCGATCAGGTGGTGAAATGTAAAGTGTTGTTGTTATTACTATTATTATATTATTATTATCATATTATTATTACTCGTGTTTATAATTGCAGTAGTTTAGTAGCCTCTTAATAAAAGTCAAGTTAAATAGAAAACAAAACATTCGCGGAGATTCCTTTTTAAACTAAGCCAATAAGCAAAGCACTTTCGTCCGAAAATCCATCTGCAAAGACGCGCCTCATTCGGGAAAGCGAGCCAACCCCGGCATTATTTACACCCCGTAAAAATTGAATGAAACCAGCAGAATTCAAAATTACGCCCCTCAAAATGAGAAGTAGCAAAGCGAGTTGGGAGCGGCGACACGTTTTACGGGTTCATATTAACCTGATGGTGATGCATGAACGCTGGAGCCAGACTGCGGCCTTCCCGTCGCCCCTTCGCCTCCCCCCGCTCCCCCCGGCCGCCGCCGGCTTCCCCAACACCCGCATTCGCGCCCCTTCACTTCGAGTTAGATTCTTTCCGAATGGCGAGCAGAAAAATTTTATTACTTAAGGAAAATTACGTATTCTGGCTATTAATATACGAAATGAAATACCTTGCATATGCAAGCTTAAAAAATCTCATATAAACCTGTAATATTTAGTGACTCAATAAAAGTCAAGAAAGTCATTTCGAAGTGGATCGTCTATAAACATGTTTTATTACGTTTGTAAGACAGGAGGAGAGCGTCCCGACGTCCAGGGCAAAGGTGAGGGAGGGGTGGCGGAAGGGGCAGCAGGAAGCTGGAGGGAAGTCAGGTAGGGCAAAAAGCGAGGGACGGGGTGGGGGCGGGGCAGCAAGTGCCCGGCGAATTCTCAGAGACAATTTACCGCCGCGGTCGAGAACGCAGTGACCGCCCCCGCTGCTCGGCGAATCCGCTGCACCGTGAAGCGGCGGCGGCGGCGGGGTGAGGACAGGTGAGGAGGGAGGGGGAGGGCGAAGGTGAATCAGGGCCGCGGAGAAATTGGAAGGTGCGGTGGCGGCGGCGGGGGCGGCGGCGGGGACGGCGGCGGCCGCCGCGTAACTTGGGGCGGAATGCGGCAACGCAGGCGGCGCGGCGGCAGTAGCGGCGCCGCTGCTTCGGGAGTTATGAAGCGGAGTATTGCTCGCTCAGCCGGGGCCAGCGGGGGCGCCGTAATGTATACATTGTTCGGAGCGCCGCGCCGCGCCGCGCCGCGTGGAGAACAGAGCCTGCCCGCCCACGCGCGTGCGATCTGGCGGGAGAAGTTGGCGCGAGGGTGGCGAGGATGCATGGGCCGGTGGATCGGCGGAGGTGTCGACGAGGGCAGAGTTCGGGAACGGAGCGAGGGTTGGGAGCAGCGCCCGGTGGTGGATAGCGAGGGTAACCGGTATGCAACCGAATGGAGGGGGCTGGGCTTTCAAATATACGCACGGAACCGAACTGGTCCGACTAGCATGAGTTCATGTATATATTATCAAGGAATGTTGTCGCCACCGAAATGCCACAATGTCGAACAGGTATAAATACACTTTAAAAAATTAGTTAGCGACAAAAGTAAACGTAATCGGGAGGGGTAAATAGCATAACTGGTAGCTCATGCGATGTGATAGTAAATAGTCAACAATGACATACATAATTGTGTCACGTGTGAAGAAATGTAAAGAAAGCTTTATATGATAATTCAAATGACGTCTAAAGTGCCATTGCTTCCTAGATGTTTCATAAAGATGTTTGTACTTGTGAAATGGAATGTCAAGAAATGAACAAGATAGAAAATTTGCATGTCAGCTACCAAGTCAAGTGGGCTACCCACCTGAAGTGGACAATCCGAGTCAAGGGAACAACCTGAGTGAAGCGGGCAACATCAATGGGCAACTCATGTTATAAGTGGGCAACCCATGTTGCAAGTGGGAGACCCATGTCAATGGCCAATTCAAATGGGCAAAACGGTGAGGATGAAGAGTTCTAAGCATTAAGGGTGACTAGGGCAGAGCGTCTGAGCAGTGAGGCGGTGAATTGGGCGGACGGTGATGGCGCGGCGCGGCGCGGGCAGCCGCCGCGTCGAGTCGGTGTGCTAGCGATAGTGGCAGCCCCACAGATGGGAGGGTGACGCGCGAGACGAACCGGGGCTCTTGCTGGTTTACGAGCGGCCCCATAAAGCAGCCTGGAGGCTCGGGAGGCGGCCAAGCAAAAGTTGTGTGCTGGAGGCCGGCGGTGGGCGACGCAAGACGCCGAGCTACCTGCTTAGGGACTGTACCCTGTAGTTCTCTGCGCCAATGCTTAGCTAAGAAAGCAAGGATTTCCGAAGATTGGCATAGCGGTAATACTGTGGAGACAATTTTATTATTGTTCTCTATCTTATTGCAGAGAAGCTACTGAGCTTCAGGATGCAGTTGGGTAACGAATATGAAGCAATACATAGTATTTCTTCGCGCAGAAGATAAAATTATAAGTACCACTGAGTGACTGTATCTGTCAAGGTTACCGTCAAAACGTAATGCTACAAATTACAATTCGGAAGTCTGGAAATTCAATGGTCAAGGCTTGCCTTAAAGGTTAAAAAAATAAAATTTAACTAGAATTGCCTTATAATTAATTGAATTATAATTTATTATTATAACTTTAATTATAATTAATATGCAAGTTATAATAATGATTTCCATGAAACGAATTCCTTTAAAAATCTCAACCATGAAAATGGTTGCCTATACTTTCCAAGTGCAGCAAGCCTACTCCAACATGTGCCCTCCTAGGAATTGCATCGCGCCCATATGCCACCTGTCATGAACCCAGTGCAAACCTGCATACCTAGAAACGCAAAGCCAATCCTGTCCTCCCAGGAACCAGTTGATAGAGGTCGGTCGCTCGGAAATCAACCCAGGCGAGCGAGACTGGCCAGACCCCAGCTGCCGAGCGCGCACGTCGCTGAGGAGCGTCACGTGACGCCCTGCAACCGAGGATTCTTCTCCGGAGAGCGACTCGCGCTCACGCGGCGGCGGCGGCGGCGGCGGGCGGCGGCGGCGGTGGAGGCGCCGAAGCCCGCGCGCCGCCGGGAACTCCGCGACGCGCACGCCTCCTGGCGAGCTAATTAATTAACTGGAGCGGTCGGATGTCTCGCGTGTCAAAGGGGATGCCTGGCAACGGTTGTTTCGACCGAAGAGCAGTCCAGGCGGAGCGGGGAAGGGTAGGTGTGTGGGTGGATAGGTGGGGAGGGAGAGAAGTGCCGACGAGAACATGGAGGAGTGTAAAGGAGTGCGGTGACGGCGGTGTAGGCGGAGGCTGAGGCAAACCGGATGGTGGATACAGAGATAGTGGCGGAGGCGGCGCTGACGAAGGCTGAAGCGCAGGCGGCGGCATGGCGGCGGTGATGGCAGAAATGGCGGTGACGAAGGTTGTAACGCTGGCGATGACAGTGGAAGTGGTGGCAGGGACAGCGGCAATAGCTTGAGTGTAGGCGGAGGTGGCGGTGACGGTGTGGGTGGAGGCGGGGGCGAGGGCAGCGGCGAGGATGGCAATGGGGTGGTGGTGACAAAGACTGTACTACTGGGTGCGGTGAGGTGGTGGCGGCGAAGGTGGATGCGGGGCAAGCAACGGTGACGACGGTGGAGGCGGAGGTGGCGGTGTCCAAGGTTGTAATGCTGGCAGTGACGGTATGGTGGTGAAGCGCGGGGACAGCGGCGGTGGCGGGGAGTGTAGCACTGGCGGAGACGGTGGAGATGGAGGCGGGGGCAGCGGCGACGGAGGTGGCGGTGACGACCGCTGGAGTGCTGGCGGTGACGGTTGAAGTGGAGGCGGGAGCAGCGGCGGTGGCGGCGGAAGTAGTGGCTTCTCCTGCTACCCGACGCAGAAGCGCTCATGGCCCGAGTGCTTATAGATTTAGAGTAGCGGCACGACTCGCACGAACAGCGTCGTTATGAGTAATTTACTGCTTAAGGATAACCTCCGTTGTAATATTACCAGTCTTAGTTGACGATTAAAGAAGCGACTCTCGTAACAAAGATGCTGAGTCAGATTTACTGCTGCAGTCACTGATACACGAGTGAGGTTCACTTTTCAGCGAACTAGCGTGATCTGCAGCGTTTTTCGTGTATCCTTTACGTTCTCTATTGTCACTTCTTTGGCTATGCCACCTTTGTTCCGGCTGGCTAATTGCCGTAACCTCTTTGCGTTTATTCTCCATTAACCATGTTACGTACCTACGTTACTTTACGATCGATAAATTACTAACAGGCCTACACTTACGGGGAGAAGTCCCGCGTTCAGAAGATGATATACGAGGCTGTTCACCTCTCGAGGCCGTGCGAGGCTTTCGGAGTGTGTGAGGAAGGCTCTTCAGTGAAGAAGGAGCTGACATGATGCAGGAGATGATGAAATTCATGAAGCAAGAAGAGAAGATAGTACGGGATACGTACATCTGTGTGAAGTTGATGAGAGAAGAGGAATAAATAAGATGAAACGAATTGACCTAGTAATGTAGAAGATGGAGTGGAAAAAGGGAAATAATAATCAAAAGGTAATGGATTCATGTATATTTGCTTTGTGATATAAAAATGGCTCTTAACACAAATTTTGAAAAGGAATAATCCATTGGTACGAAATTATAAATAAATTTGATTGAGAATATTTGAGTGTTATTATTTAGAGGTGAAAATTTCAGCAATTGAATTTCTGAATGTAACAATGAAAGCCATCACCTCACAGGTGAGGATAGATCCCACATCCCTTCACGGACAATTGGCCGTCAGCGCAGAGCCAGAGAAGTACGAGGACGCGGCGGGGACGGCGCGGGAGTGAGGGGCGTATCCCCGCGCCTAATGCAGGCGTATCGTAGGCGCGCCCCGCCCTCGTACCCGCCCGCGCCCCGCGCCTCGCCGCCGCCGCCTAAGCCCCCGCTCCGCGCGCGCATAATACCCGCGTAATGCTGTTATTGCGGCCGCACATGCTAATGACACGTGAATGGCACCTGGGAGCGCGCTCGCGCGCTCAAGTGCCCGCCTTGAGCGACACATAAATCAGGCGGGATGGCCGCGCGCCCGCTCCGCCGCGCCCCGCCCAACACCGATCCCCTACCCGCCCCGTCCCGATCCTCTCCCCTCCAAAACCGCCTCACCACGTCCCACACCGATGAGCCCCGCTCGTCCCTTCCCATCATCGGTCCCCTGCCCCGCCCCATCCCGATTTCTTCTCACCACCCAAACCAGCCACACCCTGCCCCGCTCCGATGCACCCCGCTCTTCCCGTCCCAATCTCGTTCCCCTGCCCCACATTGTTCCGATCCGTTCCCCCTCCCAAACCCGCCTCACCCTGTCACCCTCCGCCCCGTGCAGTCCTGCTTCGTGACAATCCCCCTCGCTCCACAGCATGCGCCGCCCCTCCTGCGTCAACGTTTTCGTTTCTCGCCGACCCGCCCTGCCCCCCGTTCTCCTGCCCGCTCCGTCCCTTATCTTCCCCTCTTCTCACCAAACCCGCCTCATCCTGTGCCTCTTCGTTTCGGAACGCCTCACCTCACTGCGCCGTTACTCTTCGTCGTCCCTGCCCCGCTCTGCCCCATCCCTTCAGCGCTGTACCTACCTGCTCGATTCGTCTAGCCCCGCCCTGCCTCGTTTCTTCTTGCTTTTCTCCTTCTCTTATAATTCCACCTCGCCCCACCGAACCCACCCACGTGCCGTTGTCGCCGTCCTCCATCGCCCAACCGATCCTCCCCACCCCTCGCCCTGCTCCGCTCCACTTCTGCCGTTGCCCCCTTGCGGCCCCGCCACTTGCCCTTCACCCCACACTCCCGCCCTGCCGAGCCACGCCCCTCGCGCCTGCTTCGTGGGCGGAACTACATCGACAGCGACGACGACGACGACGACGGCGACGACGACGAGCACGGCGTCGGCCGCGACTGCACTGGGGACGAAGACTATAATAACAGGCGCGATGATGTGATGGTGACGTCCCACACCGCTCCACCCCCGGCGTGTCTCTTCACCTTGCGCAAGACAGACACGCCTCTCGTGGGTGAAACCACGGCGACGATGGCGACACTCCTGTCAGCGTTGGCAACGACGACTACAAAAGCCGTGATCATATAAAGATACCAGGAAGATGGTCAAAACGTAATGAGAAGAGAGGAACAACATGCACGTGTTAATGATTTGTAATATCTCAAAGGATAAAATTCTAATTTTCAGAACAATAAAATATGTATGGTATAGCAAGCTACTTAGCGAACTGATGAAATATTTTTAGGCCCAGACTGTGTTGGCGAATATTAATGGTTAAATTACAGACGTAATACAAAGAACGACATGGAATTAAAGACATTGCATTGTTTGAATTTGCGACATTGCGTTATTAGATTCTGTGGAGAATTATAAGTCAAAACACTCCGACATTGTCTACTGCAAACGACGACAGTGCGTGTAGGATGTAGACCGCCAGAGGTTGAGATGTGTTGCCACAGAAACGTGCGGTAGGTGGCAAGCTTCGTAAACACAGGTGCCTCGCCCTCTTCGCCGCCGCCGCCGCCCTGGGGGTAACGAGGTGCCGCCCCCAACACAGAGATGCCCGACCCATGGCCTGCCCCTGCGCTGACTCCTCTGCTCAATGGACAAGCGTGTAAGATCGCTGCTACTAGTGGCTCCTGTGCCCTTAACATTACTGCCCGCGAGAACCATGGTGCACGGCATTGCGATGACTCTTCTACAGTCCGGATGCGTCTTGAATTACGATTTTTCATGCAATGAATGTACCCAATATATCATGCAGGGTAAATTGGAATAATTATTTTTTTGGTTTTTCTCCATACTTGGTACTGTTTTTAAACTAAACATTACTTTCTTCTACCTTTCATTTCTCTTATATGCGTTTTGTCTATTACATTCAACCTTCATGTTGTGTTGTCATAGCACAATTAAATAAAAATTAATATCATTATCAAAATATGGAGGCTGGTATAGTCCATACCATTATTTTGCCTGATGGGCAATACGCCAAACGCCGTCGTGAGAATACCTGTCCCGTACAATTATTTGATATTGGATAAAGAAGGGCCTTTTGGGCCTAAGTCCACAGTTGAAATGCTTGAGTGAGTCTTGGATATCTCATTATCGTCAGAGGCCAGACTTAAGGGCCTGTACGGGTTTTAAACCCCTGATCAAATAATTGTTTTATAGAATATCTTCCAATTTTCGAATTTCCTACTTCAGTTTTACCTCAGTTAAATCAAACATTTTATGTTATTCCTATAGCATTCCTTATTTTCTGTTGCAAAACATCTCTTTCCTTTCATACCTTCCTCAAATCCTTTCATCATCTATCACCTTGCCAGGCCATTTCACGTCCGTCCTATTCTCTCTCTGTATCTCTCTCTCCCTCTCTCTCTTCCTCCGGAGTCCCGTCTCTTCTGTCTGTCTGCCTCTCCCCCTTGTCAGTCCATACGCCTCCTTTCCCTCTGCCTCTACCCCTCAATCACCTCCTTCTGTCCCGCCGACTCGTCCACCCGCACTATCTCCTCCTTGCTCATCCAACCTGCCTTTCCCGTTCTTAGGCCAGTCCACTCTCCCGCCCGACCAACAGCCCCCCCCCACCTACCTTCTCTCTCGCCCGCCTCCACACCCCCTCCCGCCCCGCCCATCATTGCCTGCACCTGTTGGGAGAGCCATCGGATCGCGAGGCCTGGGGCTAGAACACAAGGCGGTCCTGTGCGGGGCTGGGAGGTCGGGTTGCGGCCGCATCTGCTGCGGGCGCGAAGCGGTTCACGTGCACAGCGCCCCCTTGTGGCGTCGCAGCCGGCTCTCCTTACAGCGTTTCGCCATCGGGATGCGATTTCACGCCGTGATATTAACGCCTCTAACCAGACGACTGCGTAAATACTTGCGGTTCCGAGTTGCCGTTTGTAAATCTTCAGCTCGCCTGCTGATTCAATGCTGTAGTGATCGAATGAAATGTTTATGTGGAGATGAGGTTACTGTTTATTGTTTGCACTATTGCGTTTGCAATCCCATATAATGAGCACTCATAAGTATTTAAAAATTGCAATCAACAACAGTTGCATCAATGATATCCTAAATGAATGTGAAACGAAATTCTCAGCTGTCTCGGCGTTATTGATAAACTTCACTTACCTTTTCAATTTCGTACCATCTTATCTTTGCAAAAATGTTACTTGCAGAAAAACTAATTTCTTTGATCTTTCTATTTCACTCATAATGTGGATAGATGAAATCTTGAGGGTACGGCATGCGGAATGTACATGACAAGTCATGACATGCCATGTCCAGTACATGACAAGGGCATATTCGAGAATTTACACAAAGAATAAGGATAATTGAGTCTGATATCGAATATATAATTTCGTCTTTCAATGAATTTAATTCCGATGGACAAACGTAAAGAATATTTTCGAGTTGTTCGTCAGATTAATACATCAAAGTAGACACATTTGCTATTAAATTACACTAAAAGCGTGTATGCTTTCGCGTACATCATTATTTAAGTGAAGGTAAACCAAAAGGGAAATAATACACTGAAAAGAGTAATAATACGTTTCGTAGAGTTTTTATAGAGAGTAATATATTGATTAATATCAAATACAAATGTTTCAATCGTTATTAAATGTTACAAGGAGGCGATAATTGTATTTGCCTCTAAAGGCATCGATTGCCACCGGCGGTAGTAGACATGTTCAATGGAAAAAACATGGTTGGTCATGATATTCAAGACGCAGTGGTTATGAAGGTGATGCAGTGAAAAAAAATGAAGCTGATGTAAATGATTGCATTTATGGCAGCATAGATATAAATGGACGTGGACGTAATCGAGCAAATGTAGGTGATGAAAGGGATGGAGGTAATGAAGGTGATCGAGGAAAAGGCAAGTGATCGAGGAAAGGTAGGTATTCAAGGGAATGGGGAATGGAGAGTAGTGGAAGGACTGCAGGAAGTCGATTGGATAGAGGTGGATGAAGGAATGGAGGTGGTCAAGGGAATGGTGATCGAGGGACTGGAAGTGGTCGACGGAAAGGAGGTGACAAAGGGAATGGAAGAGGTCGAGGGAATGGAGGCGGTCGAAAGAACAGGGGTGGTCGAGGAAGTGGAGGCGATAGAAACGAGAGAGATGACAACGGCGGTAGCGGCGGTGGATATAGCTGCGGCTCATGGCAGGACCAAACCAATGGAGGCGCAATGGAAGATCCACAGGGGGTGCACTGTCGCGTAAACAACAGCCAGTGGCGGTGGCGTTCGCGACGCGCCAGGCACGCCGTCGCCGCCACCCCGACCCCCCCCCCTCCCGCCACCCGTGTCCACTCACACTCCCAGCGTCCCCGCGCGGACAGCGTTTAAATTCAAGGAAAAAACGTGAGCTAATTTTCGCGGCGCCCTCCGAAACATTGCCGGCGCGCCGCGGGACGGGACATACCGAACACGCAGCTGGCGACTGTTGCCCGCGGGGAGCCGGCGCGAGGGCGGGCGGCGTGTTGCGTTTATTTCTGAAGCGCAGAATCCACCGAACGGTCCTCAATGGAGATTGGTTGGAACATGTGCTACTTGGACAAGGTCTCGTTTTTTTCGAAATGAAAAGCGCCAAATTATATGCACAAGTTATACAGTTACAGACATTCAAAATTTTCACATTGAATAATGATGACGTTTGTAATTAAAACTTCAATTTTTTTAAACGAATTAAAGGTATTTTGGATACAGTACGTTTGTTCATCTGAGTAATACATTTGTTTGCTAGTAGAAATGAACTTGTTATTTGAATATTATTTATTCCTCTTCTACGAATTATATATTACAAAAAATGGAATTACATTATTTGAGATAATTTTTTTCTCTTGGATGGAGAATAAAATATATTATACAATATAGTTTAAAAAACCTCACCTAGGAACTGGCTAAGTTGCAGAATTTTCGTCATCTATCTTTGCATGTTGTTGATGCCATAAAATGCTAGTAAAATTCTTTCAATTTCAAGAGAATCTTTAAACGCCATCAACTAAAACAGACAATACATTATATTGCATATAATGTAAAAAGGTCTAAAATGATATACTTTTCCAGAAAACATATATCTAAAGGTAAATACATGGAAGCAAACTAGTTTATCGAAATATATCTTAACCGAATATTCATTGGACCCCCCCCCCCTCCTAGCCTTCGCCCCGGGCGGCGCCCGCCCCGTGCTTCAGAGGGTAACTTAACACGCGGGCGGGGAAGGGCGGCGAAGGGCGACTGGGGCGTCCAACTGCACCGCACTCGCCAGCGCCCGCCCGACCGTATTGGCGGCGGCGGCGCATCGCGACACTTCAAAGCGAGAATGCGTTTTAATTAACTGCGTGCCTGGCCGCCGCGCGCGCCCCCGTCGCCTCCCCTCCTGCCCCCGCCCCGCCCTCGCCGCAATGGCGTCCCGTTAGCGGCCGCGACGGATGTGTCGCGATGCCACGCCGCCGACGCCAGACCACACTGCGGGGGATTACGCAGGAGTGGGATTGGGAAGATGGGTGGGAAGGGCTGTTGCCTGGGCCCGGTTGTTGCTGTCCGGCTAAATAACAGTCCAGCCGGGCTGAATTTACAGAATAATGTGATTTCTGTGGTCGCAAAACGTTAACACAGGTGTTCATAAGGATATAATTCGATTACAAAATTATAAAGATTCTGATCTCATATTCATCTATTCATCAGCTCGTTGACTGTGAGGTGAACCAATCAAACTAGGAGTGTGCTTTGACCGAATTTGTTGGAATCGATGAATGTATGTCAAGAGAATTACAAAAATATTACTAGGGAATGAATGAACATCAATAACAATAAACATATCATCAATGACAATATTCATATCGTTGATTAAACAATGTATTCATGGCGAAATAATACTGAATAACACTTATTACGACGATAATTGAATCAATACATTTATGGAAATAGCCGACTCGGATGGCTGAGGTGGGTAACATGAACTCCCAGATGACTGAGGTTCATACCGACTCAGTCCCTCGGGTCAATCCAAAGGGACGTGGGTTCCAAATCCCGCTCACAGGGCTGTTTGCCCACGGGCATTGATATTTTTGTCCCTTGTGTTTCATCTATGTCACAGGTTCCCATCCTCTCCTTGACCACAACGCCCTGTAGATGAAAATAAAATTCCAACGCCCCGTGGTCCATAAAAGTTACTTTCATATGAAATATCAAAATATTGTCCCTTATTATTTGTTCCTATTTTATGTTTATTTATCTGTTTAAAATCAGTTTAAAATCAGTTAAATCATTTGAAAATCAAAATATAAACTAATAAATCAACAACCAAATGTACAATAAATGTTTTAACATTTGCAAATTATTATAAAATCAATAAGAAATTCGCTCACGTGAACAATATGTGTAAACAACTCCTTGTAAATATATTTTTAAATGTTGGGTCTGCTAGCGCCCCCTTGGAAAGTACCAACGCCCACTGAGGTGGTATCGCCTCTCGTATGGCAATCTGCGATCATGTGTGTTGTATCCGAGGGCCTTGCGTTCTTTTAAGTCCGCAAGTAGGTTAGTGTCTATGGTTCAAAGTTCTGTTTACTCAAGTATTGAGTGTAGCCGACTTGGGTGAAATATGCTCAAGCAAAAAACAAGAAAAGCAACAAAAATAATGGATATTCTTCTCTCGAACTTCAGTAATTTATGCATATATTTTTTTCGTTATGCAGTTATTCGCTTTTATTACTTAAATATACTAATGAATCCACATTTCTCGTACTATTAAACGTACTAGTGATTGAGAACTGCAAAGTGAATCAGAAGCATTAAACCCGTTGAATTGTCGTTGCGTAGCAGGTTTGTGTGAGTCGCTGCGAGGAGAGAAGGCAGGCGGGTGGGGACCGTGCGACGGCCACCGCACTCTACATTTCGCAAAGCTTCTGGCTGGCGACCCCCGCCGCTCCACGCGAGCTTCCCGCGATTGTCTCGCAATCCTCTCAAAGGCTTAATGTTATCAGTCGGATTAGAAAGATCGCCGCCTGTGTATCAGGCTGTCTGCATGGAACAGATAGGACACTGCTCCCGGTCGCCGCCCGGGCCAGCTTTGGCGGGGCTGTCTCCTCCCATCACGGTACCGCTCACCGCCCCGCCCCTTCAGATCCTGGTCCTCGCGCCCAACGATGCAGAGCCTGCTTGCTACTCCTTTGGACTCTCTGTGCTGCCGCATCTTGAATCACCGGTGTGTTGTTGGGCAGGGCATAAAGAACGGAGAGAGAACGTTTTTTTTTGCCCCCATAAGGCACGGGCCGAAAGTCGCGCGCAATCTTTCTTTCCCATTCCATGTCCTATCCTCTCCCTTCATACACACACACACACACACATACAAGAGCACTACAGTAGCCACACATGTCGGGAGAGAAGTCGGCAGCTTAGAATTTGTGCACCGGATGGACGGTTGTCCCGCTTGGAGAGATACCAGGAGGAGCAAACTTCCCTGCAAGCCCACGTGTAGGTCAGCGTTGTATCTCACTTTTCCGTGTAGGAAAGATAACCGACACCTCCCTGAATAACAGAAAATCACTGCTGTCCGTAGCAGCTGACGTGCGTGGAACATCAATCAATCCAATGAATCTATCACCGTATAAGGCACAGTAATTAAAAACATTTTGAACATCGCGGTACAGATTACTGTACGGTACAGATTACAGAAGTTATTGCATGTGAACTACGTGATAATTGGCAGGTTGATTAAAGAGGGATGTCGTTTGCTTCTTTAGTTCCACTGAACGATCTACATCCTTATGTTTCAATCTTTATCTTACGGTCACTGTCTGCTATTTTTGATAATCTTCCTTTATATATCTATTACACATGTTTGACTTTAGATAACTTTACAAAGAATTATCTCACGAATGTAGTTTACATGTTATATTTTTAGGCGCTTGTTATTGTTAACTCTCTAAATTCTATTTACTAACTTTCTGTTCCCTATGAAGAAACAAAACAGCCAAATTTTCATGACTAATGGATTTCTAAATTAATTCTATTAATAGGTCGACGTAATCATTATTAATTATCTTCTGATGACTTTCTTTATTGACGATTGTTTACCACGCGGGTCAAGAATGTTCTTCAGAGCATCTCGTTGTGCCATTGTGCTGCAGAATGCACCCATCGCCCGTTCTTCCGCCGCCGCCGCCGCCGCCGCCGCCGTGGCCCCCACCGCCGCCCGTACCGCCTCCACCGCCGCCGGATTGAAAATGGCAGCCAAATTAATTACGGGAGCGCACGCCGCTCGCGAAAATTCACAATGGCGAACAGATCAATTACAGCTGCCGCGTGATGATGAAACGTAATTATTAATTAAATTGCATATCACTGTACATTGGAATATATATCTTAATACTCGCACAATGGAGTCAATTAAATTTTCTAAATTAAAATCCCTTTAAGTGTGTTACTGCTATAGAGAGTTGCGCAAGAGCGAACAACGAGGCGGTTGAGGAGCTTGGGGGTGGGTGGAAGCGGGAGGGTGGGAGGTGGTGGGGAGGGCAGGGTTGGGAGGGGAGAGGAAAGGGCGGGGCAGAGTCGGTGCTGGAGAACGAAAAGCGTGCGTAGCTAGAAGTAGTAGTGAATAAAGAAGAGCCATTTGAATGGATTTGACAATTATTGCAGTCCTACTGTTTCAATTCAACACGTCTTGGAAGTACTTGTGTAGCTGTTTGAATGTAAGAAGGCATCGGTGGAACGCGGATTGGAATGAGGCGGAATGGGGGGGGGTTAATGTAGGCTGATGATGAACCAAAGTAGTGAGAGTATAAAGAGTATCATGCGGCAACTGAGATGATTTGATGAGCGGTCGAAATACATAAATACATCGATAACAATGAACTATGATAAAATGAAAGAAATGAGAGCACGATAAGAATTTCTATTCTGTCAATAACGTATTCTGAAGTAGTTCAGAGTCGTTGCTTCAAGGAAATATTACATAATGAGACCGTGGTTCTACAATTGCAAATGTAAGAACATTAGGCAAACAAAATATTAGTTGGTAATGATGGGGTCGATTTAAATTGCTTAGTATTAATTAATATCCATTTTAGTTTGAGGACAGGCAAACTCAGATTTCGGATTACTACTTTCTCATCAACACAAAATATAAAATTCACAGGCTCGTAAAATCGCCATCAGTTTTGTTCGGTGCAATAGATGTACTTCACAGCCCAAAGGTTTCACAAAAAACATTTTCTTGAGCTCATCCATCTCTAAAGTGAATTTCCATATATTCACTAAACTGCGAAAGCGAGTAACTGTATTTACCGGAAATCTGACCATTGATGTTTCAAAGCCGGTTAGGTACGTACATCCTAACTGCGTTCGGTAAACGATGAAACAGCGCGGAGCGTGGTGGAAGTTCGGCCGTCGCGAGGAACGGCGGTGGGGACGGGGGTGGGGGGAAGTCGGGGAGCAGAGTGTGAGCGCCGCGGTGACCACCCGGCGTCACCGACACGGCGCATTATTCACGGCGACGACGGCAAGCGCGAAGGGCTACCCTTGGAGTTGGTAACTCCGCCGCCGCCCCTGGCGCCCTTGCCGCTGCTTAATATCTCACCAGGCGCCAGCGGTGGGTGGAGCTGTCTGTGGGGGTGGGGCGGAGAAGGTGGGAGTGCCGCAGGGTCGAGTAATGGAGACCAGAAGAGTCGACGCTGGGGGCTGCGACTGGGCCGATGAAGATGACCTCAGCGGGATGAGGATCCTGAAGACACTGCTCAGGAGGTTGAAGGGTAGAGGAGGCGGCAGTGATGATGGTGATAGGTGTGGTACGTAAGATGTTCTCGTGAAGTGTGGAGCAACATTAAGTAGCGTCGGAGAGGCTGAGGCAGGAGTGGCAACAGCGTCCTGTGGTGGTGGCAATGGAGGCGTTGGATGTGGACGATGGATTGGATTCGGTGTGGGTGGCTGGAAACTTGTGACCGCAGCAGGCGAGGTGGCGGTGGCCGGTAGCATAGTCACGAGGGGTGGCGCAACAAGAGATGGACAAGGTCTGGTCAAGGAGAAAGGGCTGGGCCGACGAGAGAGCGTGAAGGGTTACAGTAGTGGCGGTAGTGGCAAGGCGATGGCGACGGTGACGCGGTTGGCGCCGGTCAGTGGCAATAGGATAAGAGATGGCCTTTGCTGCGGGGGAGTGGTGGTGGTGTGGGGGGTGCGGCGGCTGGCGTGACTTCCGACTGCAGGCGCCCGTCGCCGCGCCTGCGAAGGCGACCGAACCGCGTGCATAATTGACAGTCGGAACTTGGCCTCCGCGCGGCGCTGCTCCGGGCGCCGCCGCCAACCGCCGAGGGTCTGCGCTCTCTGCTCGCTCCGCGCGCCGTGTAGCTTGCCCAAAGGAAGCCGCCTGTCGTCCTTCTACAACTTCCCTTAATATCACTGACAATGATGATGTTTTCCGGGCACGTAAACTGATATGACATTAGTGCGGTTAGTGTAGTGTATCTTTTATCGTAGGCGTGGCGGTGGTCCTCCCCCGGTGTCCGGCGCCGACCTACAAGTCAGCTTGCGGCGTATTTCATTCCTCTAGGTATCTCTCTCTAGCGAAGCACCACCTCAGCGGGGTAGCGCTCTAAGCTTCCGAAATGTGTGGTAGTGTAGTGCATAAAAGTTTTAAATTGTAAGAGTGGGTTGTAAGGGGAGAGGAGAGGACAAGGAAAATGAAGAAAAGAACGCGCGCGACCCATTACAATTTTTTTAGGATACTGCCTCCTGCATTTACCTGAGATAGATCGGAGAAACCATGGGAAACACCGAGCAGAGAAGCTGGTTGCTAGAATTATCATCCGGAAGCCTCTGAATTCGAATTAGCGATGTACAGATTGTACATCGAAAATACCGCATCGTTAAGACTCGAACCCTAGGACTCTCGGCCAGAGTCACTGCAGAGATAGCAGCAGTGCCTGGCTCTGAGCTAAACTCAGCCAGTACTGACATTGATAAGATTTACTGATTCATTTATCTTTCAAAACCTTTTTTTTATGCTTGAAGGCTTGGTAAGTAAGACCCTCTAGCATTTTTACTGTTTATTATAAAATGTCACATATACAAGAACAATTTACTGTTACAATTCAAATTTTATGAAACAGATTTGCTTCTTTCAGAAATTTTAACGTCCTGCCAGTCGCCGTTGTGTCCGTTCCTAGGTCCTCCTTCAGATCCCCCTTCATTCCACATCTGTCTCTGATTATTGCGAGATTCACACAGTCCGTTCAAAACTTTTAAGAATGCTGTGGAAAAATCTTGAATACATATTGTAATTTATCTTTAAACTTAATATTATTGTTTTTATTATTTTTTATAAATGCTTTGATGTGTTATAACTTAAAGTTCTTTTAGAAATGCCCGAGGATAAATGCAGAACAAATTATATTTCTGAAAATAAATAATAAGTTAATATCATTAATTTTTCTGTAGCGGTGTATTTCTCACTTTCTGTCACATCAGATTTTTAGATTCACTTGTGCTTGCGTAACGAATGAAACGAAATTATTTTGTAACTTTCCTTGTCATTTCTTATGTGAATTTGGTTAATAATATTCTCAATGTTCATATCAGGAAACAATACATTGTGGTGATTGTCACAGTTTACAGAGAAAGAGAAAAGGTGTAGAATATCATCAATTTATATTTATTTAGTATTGTTTTTCATTGTATTTTTTACTTACATCCAAGCTACGCGGGAAAAACGCATCTGTCAATAAATACAACTTCGGTCCTACGACCCGTCCATTTATGACTGGTTAGAAATATTCGCACGTGTCTGATTTTGGGGTTCGTGTGATAAAGTTCTTTCCACAACAAGAGCAACAATACATTATTTATTTAACTACTCCCTGTACTTATTTTCCTTCCATCTCACTTTTCCCTCGTAAGATTCCATTTTCACTTAATTGTACTTGAAACACTATGTCACTCGATGATTCCCCTTTCCCTAAAACAACCGGCTTCCCTGCACTCTTCGTCAACCTCCCTTGCTTAGAGTGGTTCCCGATAGGGTTCGCCGTTACACAGCCGTCGCCGAATCAACTTGTCCATATTTGATCAGCCGACGTCGCTGAAACTCGTTCCGAAGAAATCGTGCAAATTACCTAGCTAACAGCCCATCCGTGCCGCCTGCCAGCCGCTTCACAGCGGGGCTGTCCGGGAATATCTTAACTCAGGCGGCGCTCCCCAGGCGGCGCGGCAATCGATGTGGACGGATGGAACTTGCCAGACGACATGCGGACTCCCGGTAGCATTGCTGCGGTCGTTGCCGCTGATCTCTTGTAGCAGTTCTAGAGGTTTCTTTCAAGCTTTGAGCTGATATAAACCCACTTGATTAAAAGAAAACCTGTATTTTAATTCATCGTGCTTGAAAAAAAAGATTTAGTTTCCTTAAATATGTAAATAAACTTACAAATATATCGGCATTAACCATTTTAATAATCAATATGGTACAAAAGATACAAACATTACGTACATAGTTATGTTTCTCCCAACTTTCAGGTACCATTGCACTTATTGTTTCAGTTCATTTGCTTTATTACTTATGCCAGTTTCCCCCATCTTTGTTCCGTTATATCGTTTGGATGGCATCTTTTTCATCTTATTTCACTATTAGTTTTCTTACGAATTGATCAAATAATAATAATAATAATAATAATAATAATAATAATAATAATAATAATAATAATAATAAGTAGAATTTAAACATTTATTTGAGCATGAAACATTTACACTTGTAGGTGAAATACAATTATCGGAACACCAATCATCCGAACCGTTTTTAGTGAGAAAAATGTTATTTAAGAAGAAAATATTTTTATGCAAATATAACAGTATTTCCGGTTTTAAAACCTTAATGTTTGTTAATTTCATAAAGATTTTCTGAGATATAACGTCTTTTCTACCTAATTTTGAAGCATAACCTTATTACACCAATTTCTGCATATTCGAACCGACCCGGACCTCCTTTCGTTCGGTTAATGGAGTTATAAGGCACTGTGTAGTAATATTCTGTTATTATTTTTATTGCAGTTTCCGGTAAGGAGAAGCGACAACAATCCCTTCATCATCAGTTTTTACCAGCACGACTCACATATTTCTTGCTCATCGCTGTTGCTCCCACAATATCGTCATCACTGCAGGTTGTCGCAAGGGAAGTTGCATCAGAACTTTGGGTGCGCGCGGGGTACGTAAAGATCGACTGGAGTAATTGTATGGAAATCCTTCGACCGTTTAGTAATCGACGCTCGCAGAGAAATCCAACCCATTATGTAACGTACCGCCTCTGGAATATTCCACGGAACGTTGGAGTACTACAAAACTCCCCCAGACTTTGCTTTCCAAATCGGTGTTGCCCCACTGAAGGATTCCTTAAAACAGTTCGCAATCGAGAAACGTCGAGATTGATCGTGAAGAACAATTGTGGTGAAGATGACACGAAGGAGAATGGGGGCAAAGGGAAGAAGTAGATACAAGAGCAACTCTGTCGGTTTCTTAATGGATGCAATGGACTATCTCGTGCAGCAAAGCTTCAGAAAGTCTGCATTCGTTTTATGCAGCGCAGTGCTATTTTAGATGGCTATTTCGTTTGTTACTTGGCTTTCGCTTTTATTTCCGTTTGCCACTTTATTTGTAGACAGCATTCATTGAATCCATACAAATTGTAGACTTTTATTCCTTAACATAATGTATAATATATGGGACGGACCTTCATGCAAGTATGCACGGGTAAGCAATTTGTTGTACCATGAAATGTTCGTCTAGCAATCAAAAGTTAATTTGAAAGGCTTACTTCATTGTTGATAATTTTCAGCAAATTAAGTTCAGTGCTAGAATATATTTTCTTCTGTAAAATTTTATTATATATTATTTTAGTTATTTCATTTGTAAAAATAAAATTAAATCAGTTGTATTTTAGTAATACCGAGGCTGAATTGTTAGGACATAAATGCGAAACTACCACCGAGCAAACATCATCGAAGAACGACTATTTGTGAGAGTAATTGTAAAGCATGTCTTTGGCTAAATGTGTGGTGTAAGACCCCGTGGGAACGTTCTTCAGCGCTGTGTAAACGCAGCCACCCGCACGCTGCCGCCCTTTGAACACAGCTCTTGTGCTTGCGCTCTGGGCGGCCGCTTTTAGCAGGTGCCCGCAAGAAACGGGCCCAAATCGCGAACTAACCTGCAGAGCAGCGAAGAGCATCGCAGGCTCTTCTGGCGCTTGGGAACAAGGCCCTGAATACTTGATGCGCCGGGACGCAACGCTCGCCTTCAGTCCGCGCAATCGAATGCCATTCCTCCAACAACCTCCGCTTCCGGTGTTTGCAGCTCTCTCATCGCTCTGGACGAAGAACTGCCCGCCACCCGGCCCCCAGCGCCCAGCCCCCCACTGCCCGTCCCCCCGGTGTCCGCCCCCCAGCGCCCGCCGCCCGCCACCACCCACCTTTATTGCCTCTAAAAGTATATTAAATGTCACAAGCGCAATATGTATACAAAAAACACACCTAAATATTCACATTTTATTTTATTACAAAGATACAGTTAATGTTCATATTCCTTTCGATTACATACATAAGATATTTCAATGTTATTAGGGGACGCGTCGTTGGTTCAAAATACAGCCATGGTCCCTTAATATATGAAACTGGCCGTACCGACACCGCTGCAACACCAGTCCCCTCCTCTTCCAAACCCCCGCTTCGCCACCGCGGCTGCTCGTGCTCGTCTGAGCGCGCGCGCTAACAAGAGCAAAGGGGCGGGGGCGGGGGCGGCTCCGAACGCGCTCTCTGAAGACGGACGCCGCCGCCGCCTAAGCTACGAGTGCACGACTGCGCCCCGCCCCCACCCCCCGCCCCCGCCCACCGCCTCCGCCCGCGCACCCAACCGTCAAACTCAGGTAAGTACTGACCCATAACAAGTTCCCAAACTTGCCCCCGCGCCACTTTCGCGCTGTTTACCGCCGGGTTAGCAGCGCAACAAAAAAATCGGATTGCGATGGAGCGGGCGTTCGCGGCAACGCGAGTGGAGCCGGCGGTAGCCGATGGGCGGCGGGCGGCGGGCGGCGGGCGGCGGGCGGCGGGCGGCGGGAGGCAGGGTGCGAGTGGAGTTGCCGCCCGCGCGCGCGATGAGGTGAGTGGGAGGGGGGGGCGGGGGCGGGGGTGAGAGCAGCGGCGAAGGGGATGCCAGTGCCCAAACCCCTTCCGGGGAACCCGGAGCCTCCTTCAAGTTCAGTTTATTACACGTGCCCTTGAGCCTCAAGTGCGCGATTTTCTTCCGGGTGCTGGATTGAGCTTTCGTAAGTCCAGGGGCGGAAACGCTGATGCAAACGGAGGCCAGTGTGGAGATTATGCCTCATTTTGAATTCGCCACTAAATGTTAGTTATTATTTACGGCATTTTATTAGAGTCAAAATCCTTTAATGGCTTGAATGAAGAGTAAACTGCATTTTCTGTATTTTGTTGCTCAACTGTCTTACGTGGTTAGGTGAGTGAAAAAAAATGTACGTACGTAAAAAATACTGATATATATTGTACGGAATGTAACATTTAACAACATAATAACAATGTGTACTTTCTTTTCCACTTTTCGAGAAGAAGGGTCAGCAATGATAAAATTCAATTAAATAACTTCAAAATTAGGAATTTATACTAATATAATTTTCATCACAGAACGTTTCAGATAGATGAAGTTGGTATCCCGTCACATTGAAATGACCGGTATTTCTTCAGCATGAGGAAATGTGTTTCATTTTTGATGTTTGCGTACTCTTGAGTGTTATACAAGACCGTATATCAGACATGCATGACTATCTCGACGCTCGTCTCGTACCCATAAACCCCATATTTTTGAACTTTATACTTCACTCCCTGCTCTATCTAAAATTCCAATGCGGCCAAACTTCCAGCACCGCAATGCCATGCGTCTTCAATCCTCCGCCTTCATCACCAGCAGCCCTGCGTCCCGTCCCCTCCCCTCCCTCTCCTCCTGCCACCGCCGTCCCCCACTTCCTCCAGCCGCCTTTCTTCACGGCGCGTCGTCAGCTCGCCGCGTACAGACAAGGGCCGTTCCCAGCTTAATCCGTCCCTTGTAATTACAGGTAATAAAACGCCATAAGAACTTTCTCTGGCTCTCCGCGCGCCGGCGCTCGCTCGCGGGCGCGCGCTAACTCGGAATCATTTCCGAAGACCTAACTTCGCAGATAATGACGGTAATGACCACACTTTCCTTTTACTATCCTCTCCCGGGCGCGTCTGGCAACCCCGCGCGAAGACATACAAATCAGACCAAAGAGCTGCCTGCGTCTGAGGAGGTTCCAGACGAGGCGTGGGAGGTTGGACAAGGACGGAGAAGAGGAACAAAGGCGGGGAATGAAAGGATGGGAGTGGGTGGGAGAGTAATTTGGAGAGCGAGTTCATAGCAGAGGGTGCGGAGAGCGGGTTCGGAGAGCGTGTACGAAGAGCGGGTACGAAGAGCGGGTACGAAGAGCAGGGTCGGAGGAAGAGAGTTCGGAGAGGGGGATTCGGAGAGCGGGTACGGAGAACGGTACTTTGAGCGAGTTCGGACAGCGGGTTACGGAGGGCTGGTTCGGAGAGCGAGTTCGGAGAGCGGGTTCGGAGAGCGGGTTCGGAGAGCGGGTTCGGAGAGAGGGTTCGGAGAGCGGGTTCGGAGAGCGGGTTACGGGATAGCGGGTACGGAGAGCGGGTTAGGACAGCGGATTCGGAGAGCAGATTCGGAGAGCGGGTTCGGAGAGCGGGTTCGGAGAGCGGGTTCGGAGAGCAGGTTTGGAGAGCGGGTACGGAGAGCGGATTCGGAGAGCGGCGTACGGAGAGCTGTCGGAGAGCTTGGCGAGAGAGCGCGCTTCGGAGAGTGCTATCAGAGAGCGTGGAGCGGGAGTAAAATGGAGGAGAGCGGGGCGGGCGAGGAGGTGCGGATCTCCACGGGCGCGGAGGGGCCGCGCTGGCCTGATGATGATTAAAAGTGCATTACTCGTTCCTGCTTAAGGGCCGCTTCGCGAGGGGCGGTAGAGGGACCGTAAATTTCGTCAGCGGGCTTCGCGCCGATAATTCCGCCACCTGGGGCTGCGCGCGGCGGCGCCCTGCGGGGCGGGGAACGCGTCCGGTGGAGATGGCGGGGGCGGGGCCGCCAGTGGATGAGGAAGGCGTGGCGACGATGGAGGAGGATGCGTTTAGGACGAATTAAGAGTAGGATAGGAAAGTTAAGATAGAGTGAGCAGGAAAATCAAAGAGAGTAATAGAAAGGCTACGTAAGTGTATTTCTGTTGCGGAAATTAATTGTAAATGGACGAGAGTGAATGGATAAAGAAAATAGAAGAAAAATTAGAGTGAGAGGACACGATTTTAGAAGATACGTGGTGAAATATATTATGGAAAATCATAGTGTGTCTAGGTACTCAGATGTCGAAAGTTTTGATTTAAAATATCGTGAAAGACAGATTAAAAACGTCGGTTAGAAAATAATCAATGATTTTTTGTTGGTTACGGCTAAGCCATAGTGAAGGAAAACTCATGTTGCTGAAGACGTGTACGATAGCAAATGGAGATAAAATGCTGACTGGAGTGAGTGTGGAGGTGAGTCAGGCGGCGTTGAGGTGGAAGCGGTGGCTGTGGCGGCGGCGCGGTGGCGACGTCGCGTCTTGAGGGGACCGCCCATTGCACATCCCCGTTGATCGCTCATTTCCTAGATGGGCTGCTCGGTGCAGGGCTTTGCTTCGGCGGGGGCGGGAAAGGTGGCGGGCGGAGAACCTTCTCGGGGGCGGGGCCACAGCCGTACCAACGACGCGCAATGCAAAGGAGAGTGCAAATGCGTGCGTACTAGAGACGATTACCCGAATCCTGCGCTACGTTTGAATGGAAAAATGGTGAACATGCAACATGCTCTGTCTTACACCATTAAGATGAAAAAAGCAAAAACGTTTCAGTAAAGACCTTGTTCAAGCAAGCTTTGCAAATGAAAAAAAAATGGTGAAATAAAAGTACATATGTGTGAGCTCTATATACATTTAAAAATCAGTATACATTCAGAGTGTCTCCTTTACGACGTAATATTGACACGAGTATAATGTATTTACAACTTTAACTGAAAGTTATGATTTTATGAAGAAACGGAGACACTGCACCGAGATTAATTACTACTAATACTTATAACAAACACAACTTTCACTAATAAAACACTATTCAAGCTGGAAGCGAGAGGACGAAAGTTAAACTTATCGAGTCAAAGAAGCAATACAAATACGGGCAGGATGATGCTCAACAAACAGTGAATTCTGGAGTTGAGAAGACGTCGGCGAGCGGGGCGTGGCGTGCAACCCGAAACGCGGCGGAAGGCTACGGGGAAAGTGTTGCGGACTGACCATAAAACTGGCAGAGGCGACGGCGGCTCCGTCAATCCCGGGGCGCCGCGACGCCGCGACGCCGCCGCCGCCGCCGCGGGGCGCGCGCGTCCGTTCGCGCCGCATTATGCTGATTGCGCCGCGCCAAGTGCTCTTCTTATATTGCCATTAGCTAATAGAGGCGAGCGCGAGGCGGCGCGCGGCGCGGGTCGCTGCGGGGGCGGCAGGCGGCGGAAAGAGAGAGGCGAAGGCGGAGGGAGCGAGACGGCGCATTTTATTGATAACCTTAGGGGTGGCGCTCCCGCTAATAAACAAGAGTGGGGCTGACGCGGCGCGGCGCGGCGCGCGCCCGCCCCCGCACTGCCCAGCGGCGCCGCCTTCGACCAGCCCCGCGCCGCTGCTCGCCTCCAGCCGTGCCCCCTTCACTCCTGCTGGGTCTTGGGCCCTGGCGCCATGCTCATGCATTCCAACCTGTGTGTGCCATCTACTCCACCGTCTCGTCTCGAACCGTCCCGTTTCGTCCAGTTCCGTCTCGTCTCGTCCCTCCTTTCATTCCTTCCCCCCTCTCTCCCTCCCTTCTTCCTTCCCTCTCTTTCTTTCCTTTCTTTCTTTGGTAGCCATGCACGACAACGCACACTTACCTCAGCCTTTTTATCCAGAAACTGTCCCTTCATCCCCCATCACCCACTTCCAAATCACGGGGCCTCTCAACGTTATCTCTCTTCACTAATAAACCATCTGTCCCTTGTCCTGTCTGTACTCTTTCTGACTTTCCTCTTTAGACCTCAAATCCCACCCATTCCCTATCTAAAAAACCGCGTTCTAATTTGCTTCTTGGGCACTGCTCGTCCGAAATGTGAAACAGACTTATGTGTATATGTATCGTCTTTCACAGATCCGCAGTCTTAGATTACCCTGTCACGACGACGCTTATCATCTGCCGTTGTCTTTCTTCCCTACTCCGACTCCCCTTGTCTGCTCATTTTTCACACGTGTAGGAACCTCAAAACGTATTTTTATTGCATTATATCACGAATAGATTCCGTGTTTGCTTTACTTCTTACTACTTACCAATCATTTAAAGGCATAAAAAATATTTTAAAATACTTTTTTGCACAACATACAAAATCCACCGTTTCAATTTTTACAAAACATATTACTATAGACAGTTTTGTAACAACTACGGCGATTGATCAAAGTGTTTTTCATCATAATGGATGGAAAAGGGCCAGTTTATTGACAATAAAACATTCAATGTGTTTTTTTCATCACCTTCAACGTACATTCAATCTTTAATGGAATCTGAGAAAATGTTAACAAGAAGAATTTAATAAATTTCTTTTTCAAAGTCATAATTTCCACTCAAATCTAATTAAACCTTCAAAACATACTTGTAATTCCTTGCACATCGTAAACATCAATGAAACAATCATCACAAACGCAGCAAGGCTAACAGGACGCCAAGATAACCCTTTTTGATGTTTCGAGTTTCTTTTTTTAGACAAGTTTTTTTTGGACTAGTGCATTATTTCGTAGTAGAACTCTAGGCATCTCTCTCGCTTCCCGCCTCCCACCAAACCCTGCCGCCCACCCGCCCGCAGCCCACCTGCCCGCCGCCAATTCGCCCGCCGCCCGCCGCCCGCCGCCCGCCGCCCGCCGCCCGCCGCCCGCCGCCCGCCGCCCGCCGCCCGTCGCCCACTCCCTGCTGCCCGCGCCCCGCCCCCCGCCGCCCACAGCCTTCCGCCCGCCGTCCGCCGCTGCCGTTCCCGTTTCTCCGGCGTCCGAACACACGCACGACTTTACTGCTTCATATATTATCCTTTTCATTAATACGCTCGTAAATCAAGGCGGCAACAACGCGTTATTTCCCGGCTCCGCTTCCGTTTACTAATAATGTCGCCGTTAACGGACATGAATGCCCCGCCCGCGCGGGGTTTCATTTTCCGCTCCCCCTTTTTTGGGCCTCTCGGATCCTTTAACGGTCGCACAGCCTGATTAGCGACTCCGCCCTATTATGTCGTGCGAAATCGCTCGTGGGTAATCTAATTTAGCCTGCGCGCCGGCGGCGTGCGTTTTGCCACGATGCATCGCGATGTGGCGATAATGGTGGACGGACATCTTGTCTGCGCTCGAACTCGTGTTTCTGAGCGGCTGAGTTTAGCTCAGAGACAAAATTGCTGATTTATCTGTTGCGGCACTGACTCGCAGGACCTGGGTTTGAGTCCCGACGGTGCCGGATTTTCGTCAGTAGATAAATTCCTAGGTCGAACTCAGCCGCTGGCTAGAGGAGAATTCTAGCGGGCGGCTACTCTCATTGGTGGTTTTTCGTAGTTTCTCTGAAGAGTACCGGGCGAATGCCGAAGCAATATCCTAACACACAGGACAAGGACTGCGCGCATTGCGCCATCTTTCCTTCCTGGTCCTATCCTCCTCTCTTCACGCGCGCGCGCACACACACATAAACACAGACACATAACCTTTCATACATTTCACTATTGCATATTACACAACTCCAAATTTTTACTGAAAATGAAATATACTTATATTCTTTTCACATTTTCTTGAAATGCCTTTTTTAGATAAAAGCTTCGATCGTAAAAAGAAAGCAAATAACTCAGTTTTGTTATAATGAACTTTATTTGTCTGTCTTTGAATAGATTCACATAAAAATATTACAGAAAAATAGGTAAAAATTGTGGGATTTAGTTTGCAATTTGCAGTTGCGTTTCCGCGCAGTTTGTGAACTTTTGTGTACTTGCTTGATTAGCCTCAGATAATCCACAATAATTTGTGGAAACGATTGCCAACTCCATGTAAATATTTAATTATTTTATGTTAGTAATATAAATGAAGCTTCATTATTCAAAAATGATTCCTTTCTCAATTTCCACAAATTTATACCAAAAGTGATTGAAGTTACAGCTGTTTCGCCAATTGTATTTTTATTTCTCCTCCCTAAACTACAGTACCATATGTAGCACGTAAACTACACAATCTTGAATTTTCGGTCTAATATCTATATATTTAAAATATTGAAGGTTTTCTTTAGAAAGCGTTTTGAACTTTTTACTCAATGGAATTGTGTGGTAAAGGGTAGTGGGCCCTAGATGTGTATGCTCTCACTAACCAATTTTATAAAACAAACACTAAATTTAGCACTATTTAAAACTAATAGAATGAGCGTTTTCTCCAGTCATATGTTCATTACTTCAATATTTGTTGTGCGACTGGCAATCGATCAATCGAAAGCAGTCGGTTTTGTAGTCTAATGCGAACATGCAAAAGCAAAGATGGCATGTTTTTAAGTGTGTATATCAATGAGTGTCCGCGAAGTAACGCGATGTCCAGCAGTCCACTTCCCTGTAAGTTCTACAAGACGTAAGAGAACTGAACCGACATTATATAAATAAATAAAATACAGAATTGAGATCTGGATAACAGCTGGATGTGCATTTGTTCAAGATGATGTTTAAAAGCCGAACATTCATTGTTTCCACTATTTTAATCGGTGTTAGAGAATTATGGACTTTTGTGGTTAAGGGCTGTTTAATAGAACTATATTGAACTCTCTGAGACTAATTAACAAGTGAACCACTAGTTTAAAGGTTCTTTTGAACTATAACTACGCACACACCCCAGGACTAAAATTCATTGGTGCTGCATCAAAGTTAGATAAGACTGGAGAACGTGGTGAGGAGATACGCAGAATTTTGAACCGAAAAATAGGGATATCTGTTGGATATCTGTTTCTGGATGGATAGAAGTTTTTGTCTGGGTATATGGAAGGACATAACATGTCAGATTAGAAGCTTTTGAGCAGAAACTTGGTAAACATTAGAAGTAAAGAATAGGTGCATCGCTCCGGGGATCATGGAGATATTTCAAGTTTTGGGAGTTACTTCGAAAGCGCCTGTCAATTCCCAAAATGTCTGCAAATGTTTCTTTCAATGTTTTTCTGGAATAGAGGAAAAAATATGGCATAGTTTCGATTTTCATTACATCTGAAAATTTGAAAATTGCAAAATTTTAAATATTTTTCGAACTTCTCTGACAGTATTAAATCCTTTTTTCCCTAAAACTTCTTGTTCAAGAACACAATAGACCGAATTACACAATACATGTACTACATTTATGCAAACTTGAATTTTCAAAAATTACACTTTCTGTTGCTTTTGCACCTCGCTATTAACAATACATATTTGTATTACAGATTTTTAATTTCTTTATGAATTTGTGAGCAGAAAAACGTGAAATAACTTTTTGTGAAGTGCATACGAGGAGGGAAAAGTTCGATATGCTGCTCTGTTCGATTAGTTCTCTTCAGTTCTGAGTATTGAAAACTTTCCGTGGAAAAACCAAAAGATGTTTACGAGGGAAAATTAAAATGAACAACGTGATTGAAAAATTGCTGCAATAATGGACACAAGAACATTGAGGGTCGATATTTAATACAAACTGTAATTATTCTTGTCCCTCAAGCCAGGGAAAAGTATTTCAAGATTAGATCAAAAGAAAATCCTTTTACCCTTACATTTTCCTTCTTACCGTCGTGGAGAAAGAAGAAAAGTTCACATCCCCAACGGGGCGTAACCGAATATGGAGGACGAGCGGTTCCTTTGTGTGGTTCACCTTCCAGTGCATTCCATTCCACGGCGTTCGTTGTCAGTCGCTTTCCTACCTGTCCCCTCACTCTTCTTCGAGGAGACTTCCAGAATTCCTGGAGAAATCGAGAGTCGCCCCCTCGCGCCGAATGGAAATATTTGCACAGAGCTCTCTCCCGCACACCCGACTCCCCCACCCCGTCCCCGCCACTCCCGCGCGCGCGAGCTCCTTCGCTAAGCGAAGAAAGGAGGCGAAAGAGTTGCATCGCAGCACATTTTACGAGAAACACGTTGAAAATATTTGTTCTGGAAATGGTTTGCCGTGTATCCGAGTATCTATGCGGGGTATTTGCCCAGACGTTTAATTAATATTTGCCGGAATGTACTTAAAGTTTGCGTAGCATATTAATTACACATTCAATTAAGCCCAGTGCGAGAAGATATTTCGCAGATACTTGACGCAGACGCCGCTGTTTCTGTTACTCCTCTGGCGGAGGTGGAAGCTGAGGGGCGGAGGGAAGGAGGGGAGGATGAGAAGGAGCGAAATGAAGAGGGGCGGGGCAGGAGCGAGGAGAGGAGAGGGGGAGGAGGTAGAGGAGAAGGAGCAAAATGAAGAGGGGCGGGACAGAAGCAAGGGGATGGGGAGGGGGGAGGAAGGGCCTGAGGAGGAAAGGGGCGAGGGGAGGCGGCGGCGCGCACAAGCAGGGGGACCGTCGTAGTTAATTACATTCTCAGCTGATGTGCGCAAACATTGACAAGTTGCTGATCCACGGCACAACAAGTGCCATTCTGCCGGCGTGCCTCCAGCGCCGCTTGCGCGCCTTCTCGTCTTCTCTCGCTCTCTCGGCGCCTTGTGCTTCAATCGAGACAGGGGGAAGGGGAGAGGAGGAAGTAACGAAGATGGCTCTTCCCGCAGGTGCACACAGTCGTTTCAACTGGGAGTCCTCTACATCGCTGTCTTCCTATACTGCAGAAAGAGCAATTTAGTAATTGGAATAGGATGAAGAAATGTGAACATGTGCATGACTCCTACTTTAGAAACCGACATTTAGAAGAAAAAAAAGCAAATCAAGTACAGAATGTGTGCCTTTTTTATGAAAATTATTCTCAAGAGGAAGTTCTGGAGATAGAAATCTGTCAATGGATTCTGGATGCAACCATAAAATTACTAGTGCCATTAATGCGTGCGTTCTAAAACATTAATATGCGCTCTAAGAACTGGAATTTCGACGGTACAATGGCAGTCGGAATAACTGATAACAGGAGCAATATTATTTAAACCGTGCTTGCTACTGTGTTAAATTTGCCTCCACAATGTGCTTATTATAAAAAAAACTGGAAATTCGATGAAGTCTCGCTCAATCTGTCGATTGACATAATTGAATTGTGAACAAAATACTGGGAACGAAAATTCCAAACTTTTTTCTTGATGTTTCCAATGGATTAGCGGTTTACCAGCGACAAAAATAATACAGTATTTCAAACAATGTCACGAATTTTGTGAATAGTCTGTAAATGCGGAATCAAAGTTTGAAATGTGGCGTATGACCAAATATCTAATTCCGGGCGGTATTCTGCGGAAATGAACATATTTATTCATACACCGTGCACTGCTGAAATAAATAAACAGAATTCCTAAAATTCCACGGAACCTCATTGCCACATCTGGCCGATAAACATTTTGTGTTATGGTCCCATTGTGTCCGTATAATTTCGGCGCCATTACATGGACGCGGAATATGCGTGGAAAAACGTAGCCGCACCGCAGTGCGGGGGAGCAAATCCGTTTTGCAAACAACCGGCAGACGGCGCTGCCCGGGCCTTTTTTGGCGACGCCGATAGCTCTGATAAACTCCGAACGATGTTAACTCGCGTTTTATGAGGAACAGCTCCGGAGAATGGTGCGTGTGACTGCCAAGCTTCATGACAGAAATCAGTTCGTAAATTCGATATAAATGATCTTGCGCGTCTCGTGTTGCATAGGTTCACTGCATCGTTTTGTGCAGTTTGGTTAGTTGCTAATCTGAACGCGTTCTATCTTGCATCTCGTTTCGGGGCGTAAAAATGAAGCGAAATGACCAGCAATCATGAAAGACAAAGCAACGGGTGAATGAAACACTCGTTATGAGATGTGAAAGTAAATATTGTAAGTGCAGATCCAATGTTGAATACTCAGACGCATATACAACGGCTGAGACATTAATATAAAAAATTCCATCGAATGTAGGAGAAAAATTGTGTAAGAAAGTCTATCTTCCACTATATTTCTGATTCTGAACACAAAATAGCTCGTTTTCATACAATGATTTGTTATTTTTTGATGATTTTTAGTATTTCAGTGTTACCAATTTAATTATTCTAATTTTTATAATAATATAAACGAATACAGAACTAAAAGAAAAACGCGTGTGGACAGGATTGATGTTATATTATTTGCTCATGCCAAGCAGCATGTATTGATAACGCTGTCTACTTCCTAACACACTTATCGACATTCCGAACATTCTCTTGATTGTTAGTTATGTTCTGCGACTATTTTTCAGTGACATGTATAGTCGGAATAAAATGGAAACAAGAAATCGCGCTAAAATATCTTCCAAATGCTCCAATAGCGAAATAATATTTAATTAGGATATAGTAAAAACTATACTATTTTAAAGTTCGGCATTTTTACACATTCGTCAAAAACCTTGCTGACGGAAATCTGACTGTTGTTTCTTTACTGCGTTGCGTTGGAAGCAGACGACGTGAGCAAGGGATATGAGCATAGTTGGAGACCCGAAGACAGGTGGAAGTAGTAAAGAATGCGGCGGCTGAGGTAACGACGACGGAGGACACAACGCTGTGAGCAACGGAATAGTAGGAGAAAGGAGACGGAGGCGAAGGGTGTTGGGTGTAGTGGCAAGATGGAGACAGAGACCGACGTGGAGGTGGATGAGGAGGAGAATGTGGACAGGACATATATATGGAGTAGATGTAGAGGTGAAGGTGGATGTGAGGGAGAAGGAGTTCGTGAATATGGAAGTGTATATGAATGTGAAAGTGAATATGGAGATGGAGGTGAAAATAGAGATGAAGGTGGGGGTGGATATAGAGATGGAGGTGCAGGTGAACGTAGAGATGGAGGAGGAGGTGGATGTAGAGATGAAGGTGGAGGTAGACAGAGTGGGAATGGAGGTGGATATAGAGTGGAGAAGGAGGTGGATAAAGAATGGATATAAAATAGAGGTGGATATAGCGTGAAGCTGGATGTGGATATAATGTGGAGATGGATATAGAGCGGAGGTGGAAGTGGCTTGAGAGTGGAGGTGGAAGTAAATTTAGAGTGGAGGTGGATACGGAGTGAAGATGGATATTGAGTGGAGATGCATATAAAGTGGAAGTGGATGTAGGTTGGATGTGGAAGTAGAGTGGTAGATATAGTGGTGGTAGATGTGAAGTGGAGGTAGATATAGAGTGGATGTGAATATAGAATGGAGATGGATGTGGTTGTAGAATGGATGTGGATATAGAGTGAATGTGGAAGTGGATAAAGAGTGGAGGTGGAACTGGATATAAAGGTAGATAAAGTGTGGAGGAAGAGGTGGATCTAGAGTGGAGATGGATATTGGGTGGATGTGAATACACAGTGGAGGTGAATATAGAATGGTAGTGGATATAGAGTGGAGGTGAATAGAGTGGTAGTGGATATAGAGTGGAGGTGAATAGAGTGGTAGTGGATATAGAGTGAAGGTGAATATAGAGTAGAGGTGGAGGTGGATATAGAGGTGGGACGGGGATGAATGTGAATGTAGAGAAATATGTGAACGCAGATGTGGAGAAAAAGGCAGAGGCGGAAAAGCATACAAGGCGCAGCCGCGAACATGAACGCGGCACGAAAAGTAGTGCGGGGGTGAGTGGGGGCAGGGACGGGAGCGGGAGCGGAGGCCGCGGTTGCAGCTGCAACGGCATCGACAGCCACGCTTTCTACTGTTGGACAATTATCGCCCGCCCGCGAAAGCGCCCGGACCCTCCACCTCACGCGGCGCGCCAGCCGCCTGTTGGCAAAGGTGCCCCAAGTGCCCTCCGATCTGCAGGAGATCTTCGTCCTCTCACGACTCTGAGGCCCCCAATGGCGCGGAGCTTCCTTTGCACTTTCTACTTTATCTCTAATTTGTGGTTCGTGCTGAGCGGAGTAAATATTATAATGACAAGTTTCTTTCTGACTGGCGTTGGTGAGCTGTTGCAAGTGGATTATTTAGAGGAAGATACCTTTTGAAGTTATTTTCACTAACTTACTGAACCTTTTATGCGTTATTGTGTATCATGAAGGAGAAATAATAATTTGGTACGAGATGTATAATATTTAAATAAAATGATATTCTGTAAATTTGAAGCGAAATATAATTATTTTCAAAGCGTTTCTTCTGTATCGGCTTCGGTTATTTCAATAATAAAAATAAAAACTAAATATTTAATTATCTATATCGTTGAAGAGAAGGAAGAACCTGTTAGAAAACGCGGGAAATAACAAATGCTTCAGTAACTTCATTAGAGAGCTATTATTCTCTTTCGCGTCATTTCTTACTGCGAACATTTCTCTCTTTTTGTGTTTATACAGTCAGTGCATGAAGTTATCTTACGATAGACTTCCGCCAATAAATCCTGAAAGTGATTCTGAAACACTTTTCTACCAAATTTTGCTAGCTGCTGAGAACTCTGGTAATATTCTTTGATATACAGACATACGGTTTATTCTCATCAATTACGTTTACCTGTCGTAAGACATTCCAATACTAAACGCGTAAACAGGCATAGCATAATCTCACCACATCACGAGCAACTCTGCAAAGGTAACGACGACACTAAGTTGAAAATTAACAAATATTTCTCCGCAACCACCGTTGCCACCATCCCCCTGCTCCTCCCCGCCGCAATATTCATGGCCAGCGCTCACAAAGAGGGAACATTTCTATATCGCTGCATCACATGGTAGCCGCCATCCCCACCTACTACGCCATCGCCATCTACTGCCACGCCTGTCGCCATCCCCAGCCCCTGCCCATTGCCTCAGCTGCCGCCGCCGCAAACCCTACCTCCGTCCATACCGCCGCCTCCGTCGTCGCCCCACCCTCGTCACCGCCACCCGTGCTCCCACCGCCCACCCGTTTTTCCGCTGGCACAAAAAGCTCCCGTTTTGCCATTAGCCCTCGCTAATCGAATCACTTAGGCAATTATGCGCTGACGAGGATATATCGAAACGTTCGCTGGCGAGGCTCGCGAGCACTCGCTTCGGAATCAAACGGTCGTCTATCAAGCGTTCATCCCGGCTTAAAACAACGTTCCCAAGTCTTATTTGAACTAATTGACTTAATTAACTTTAATGCAGTCGGAAAACATAGGCACGGCGTATAAATTTGTTATCCTATTTGAAGCTTTTAACGAAACATATATGATGGTAGAAAATCCTTTTAGAACAAAATGATATTTTTTTTATAAAACATTACCTCCATTTTACAGGAGATTTTAATTCTTTTTGCTTTTTGAAAGGCTGCATCCATAAAACCATTATACGTTGCTTTTCACGTACTCTAATGACTTTTTGTAATTACACTTTAAAACGTTTTAGGTGTATTAGAACGAAATAATTACCTAAATGACGTCACTGGTAATGCTATACGCTTTCAAATTTAGAGTAGCGCATTTAACTAATTATGGTATTATACATCTGTGTACATATGGGATCCTATGAATCCAAAAAGCCGGCTGGAGCCAGCGAAGTAATGCAGTTTGCGGCGGCCAATCAGAGCGCGAGTTTTTTAACGACCGCACCTCTCCGGTGCGGCGGGGACGGCGGCGAGGCGGTGGCGGGGAGACTGTGAGGACGGGGACGGATGCCGTGGCGGCGAGAAGGCGGGGAAGAGTCAGAGGTTGTGGTGGGGCGTGGCGGGGCAGGGTTGAGACAGTCGGCAAGCGCTGATAACACCGTGCCACAGCACGGGCTTTGCCAATTTTAAAACGCACGTAAGGTAAATTACACGCTAACATTCCGCACAAACGCAAGGCGGGTGCGTCCCGAATTAGCGAGGTCACGTGGGAGCACGCGGAAGGCCAATGGGAGCGCTGGAAAGAGTCCCGGCTCGACGCCCGCCTTCGCGCTGCTTCTTGCTCAGCCCGCCACAGCGCGTATTGTTCTCTCACCCTTGCTCATTCAAAGGCCGATTCGCGCTCATGTGCGCGCGCACTTCTCTCCGTGAAGATAATTTATTCAGCTTGTGAGCCGGAGGTGCTTGCGTTCTGAGTTGCTTGCTTCCTCCAACAGTTCACATATTGAATCCTGCTGGATGTTTGCTTTTATGGTTGTCACAAAGGTTTCTATTAAATATAAATGACGGGTCTACTTTTTCCTATTAATTCATTCGTTTTACTTTGTACATAAACTGCCTGAAGTCCCCAGATGTTGCCCGGATATATATTTATGGTCCGCTCTGTACTGCAATAAACTGACCCGCCCTGTCCCACGACGACTAACAACAACGCTTTCACTCGGTAAAAACGGGGCCGCATTGGGATTTCCAGAAACACCAGGTTTGACAAATCAAATCTAGAGTACTAACAGGGGGTCAGGAATCCTCATACTTACGTAGTAAAGAGAAGTAATCGGAAAGTGGCGATTTTATGAATTAAATAGTATTATAAGGCCTTGATATCGAAAAAAGTGGAAAAAGCTTGTACATCCAACACCTTGTGTATCGGACGGAACGGAATCCACGTTTTGTGGGACATTGATGTCGAAAACGTGGTTTTCGGAAAAACTTTTGTCTGTCCGGCCATTCGTCCATTCATCTATTTATCTGTATGTCTGTGGTCAATGCCAGCGCCTAAAAACGCTTCAGAGGATTTTCTCCAAACTTTACATTCTCCAATCGATCTGCACAAACTCGAGTCCCTGCGAATTTGAAACAGCTGTATGATTTTGGAGGAATGGAGCCTTGATATACCTTGAAGCCTTAGGGATGATGATTTGAGGGTTGAAACATTAATAAAATTTCCAGATTTTCTCAAAAACAGCTTAAATTTGATTAATTTTTTCGGACAGAGTAAAGAACGCTTAAAATGGCGCAGAACTAATTTTCGCTGAACTCTTAACTTTCGAAAATTGCAATAATTAGTTGAAAATTGTTCGGCATATTTCCTCTCTTTACAATATTATAGTTTTATCTTTACAAAATCTTTTTCAAAGATTAATCTTTAAAAAACTCATGCAATTTTTGGAAATTATGAGAATTTTTAGCATAAATAGCGGGTAATATAATTTTATAAAATTCTCAAAAGTTTTTCTTTAATTTTCTCAGAATAGAATAAAGTATGCTTATAAACATGGCAAAGGTTTTATTTAAGGTGAACTCACTGTATTTTCCAATAAAAAATAACAACACAAAACTACAATGTTGATTATAGAATTTTTTTACTGAATGCAATCTGTTCCAAAAAATTAGTTATTTAAAAAGGTCATGCATAATTATTATAAAAAACGAGAATTTTCGCGTATGTTTTGCTTGTAGTGAAGACAATTAATAAAGAAAAAATTCTCGAAATCAGCTCCAAATTTCTTTTCGTTATTTTTTTCCTGGATGGAGCAAAAAAAGAGGCTCGAAAATGATGCAAGTCCCACTTTCATTTCAGTCTCTGAATTTTCGAATATTGAAAGTTACAAAAAATTCGAGGAAGTGTGTGATGTTGTATCTCCACTACTTATATAATTAGATGACTACTTATCTTCATGCTCGCATTCATGATGCACAACGACTATAATGACAGTCATTTGATTCTTAGTTCTGAATAATTAAGATATTAATAAAAATCGTTAATCCCTAATCAATCAACACATTGACCACGATTCATTTTATCGATAATATTTACAATCAGACATCTGAATGTATATTATTAAATACCCCAAAGAAATATCTTAGTCTTCAAAGGAATATTTTTAGTCATCTTAGTCATCTTTCACATTAAGCTCTTATTTTTCGCCCGCGCAACCTGCTGCAGGCAGACGTTTCTCCTACATCGCCGCCGAGAGAAAACAACGTAAACACTGCGAATGCGAGGTTAAAATATGAAAGAGAAACACAGTGTACAAGAGAGAGACACAGACAGCGAGAATCAGAAAGAGACAGAAAGAGAGATAATGGAGTCGGAGAGCACTTACTTGCCTTGATGTTCGTCCCTCCGCGACACGTGCACCTTCTGAAACAAACGCAGAGCTATTGTTAGGCGGTGCTTTTGTAAGGCCGTCCGGCCCACAAAGAGGTTGCTCGGAAAACGCATTTCGCCGCGCGCTGCGGGCGCCGGGCGGCGTCGCGACGCGTCGCCCCGCACTGCCGGCGATGACGCCCCCGCGGTGACGTCGCCGAAGTCACATGTCATTACGCGGCTCTTCCAGGGAAGTGATGTTGGGATTTTACAGCAGCTGTTTTGTTTTGGGGGATCAGTTTTGGGACACGATATTTATGTATTTGAATTTAAGTGTGTCACTAGTGCCGCTAGGACACGCTAGCGCAAGATCAATATTCATAAAGTTTAATTTTGGCATTTAATTATCTCATTTAATTTTTTCTCATTTTTGAAAGTTAAATATAGTTTCCTACTATGCTTATTTCTTAGAAAATTCAAAAAAATACAATCTAACTCTTTTTAGCAATCAATCTTTCTCTTTTTTCCCCGATTACGAGACGCTTAAAAATCTCAGGTTCAATTGACTTTTTCATCACGAATTTTGTGAAATATATTGATTTCCGAATACTCCCAATTATATTAATTGCGAATAAAATTAATTCTATAGATTTTTTACAAACTGCTTGGCTTTTTCTTGTATTGGTTCACACATCATATGTGATCGCAATCACAACACAAGATTTGTGCGAATGTGTTCGACCTCAGATTTGTCCTCGGCCAAACTGTTTTCGCTTATAATTCGTTCGAGTTAATTTCCTTTCATTTCATGAGACCATAAAAATTTCTACTGGACTTACTTTCGTAAGAAATGCACCTAATAGAATTCATGCGAACAAGCAGGAAATCACTACAGTTGTATTCTAAAATGGTCGTACATTATTTAGGTTTTAGAATTATAACATTTGTACATTGGGTTGCCTTAGATCACGACGCCCAAGTGCATTGTCTGATCGTCTTGTAGTCACATTAGTTACATGTTTTTTTTACGAAAACAGTTAGTCGGTAATTTCATTTTGATGCTATAGTAATTCCGGAGAAACAAAAGTGTTTTTTATTTAACTTAAATTCAGTGATGTATATTTATACTCGTAATACTGTAAGCTCATCATGAAATAAAAAAAAGTATTAATTATCAAGATGTTCTATAAAACAGAAGAACTTTGTTCTTCTGTTTTATTGCTTCTGTTGTTCTGTTATACAGAACTTTGCAATCGTACAAATCTTATTTTTCCACTATCTTTCGTTTTCACAGCGGTGGAAAAAGTCTTCAAAGTACAAAGAAAGAAATCGATTTATTTCGCCATCACAGTTTTCTTGGTTCCTTTAAATTGACTGTACCATTCAAGACACACTGAATGCCGATTAGTAATGACAAATCGTTAAGGTAACCCATCCTTTATACGTTTTCTAGAACATGGCACAAGTTCCACGAAATTTAATTCCAACATCAGCATTTACTTCAACGCCATACAATCATTAACAGGTGCTTTGCTTAATGCATTAGTGTATTCAGACCAGAATGAATAGAACCTAACCGGAGTGGTTTGTGAGGCGATTGCCGTTATGCTGTCCTCTATTGACTCATAATTTGGTTTTGCATATTTTCACATTTTCAATGGTTTTGAGTGTGTGATTGTTTTTGATGTAACGGTTTTACAAATTAAAAGTAAAATTTCTATAACAATTTTGAGTATTTAAATTTATATTTTAGTAGCCTCTGGAAGATGACTGAGTTATCTTTGAGCTACAACTCTAACACTTACTACTCTTTCCTTCGATTTGCGTCATAATATCCTGAAGGTATTAGGATCAAAATTGGACACTGCTGTATTTATGCTCTAAGCCTAATAAATAGCTTAAATGTAAATGAGTTTTAGATCTGTGATAGCAGGAGCTAGCAGGGTGCACAGATACTGCTGACGTTCACAAATGTCGCGAGTTCTCTGCGGGAGTTAGTGAGGGATGGTGATGGCCACTAGATGTCATGGCATTAAATGAGAAATTTATTTCTATTAAAATATGAGCTCAGAATAGATATACTGAATGCAGTAATATGTTTTCTTGGTTTGTCCATTAAATGTTCATATTAGCGAAATTAAATTCAGTATATGATCAGTTGTAATACCGAATAAAAAATATTTTTTATAGGATCGTATGCAAACATTCTTTTCTGGGTTAAAGTACTTCACAGAGAGCCATAACCGCATGTGACGCACTCATGTGACGCTCACTTAGAGTCCGTTCTCTACAAACTTTCATACTTTTTCTTCCTTTTCTGTAACGGACACAAGATACCAAACAATTGGTAGAACAAATCAATACACTCGATGAGATTATCAGTTTGTTTCATGCTCCAATGTGAATGTTTAATTTCAGAGAAAATCACTCTTATACATAACACTGCTTATCCCTGCATGAAATAATTGTGTGCCGCCAAATTTTACCTTTAAAAACATACTAGTCGTTACAGAAGAATACACATAAGCCAATTTTTTTAATGCTAGTAGTTTGGTTTTTAAACAATAGAACACCAGACTTAGAAAATTGCTGAGTGGAAAAAATGAAATGATTTTTTAAAATTAAAGATTTGAAATTTTGATATATATTTAATAAAAGAAAAAAACACTATTCCAAATCCATTTTAATCTATTTCTCTCCATTTTCTATAAAAGATTCGGCGTATCAATGTTTATATTGGACTATTTCGACTAGTATACGGATGTCACATCGCCATTAGAGAAATGCCGATCTAGTTTCATTCGAACTGGGAACGACAGCACTGAAGGCAGCTTGGCGCTTAATGCCCTAGTTAATTGAACAGTTAATGAAATGATTCGTGTTCGAACCTAAACCACTTGGATTGATGTCGTTTCAGCCATTTTGTGAGGGATAGCTTTATTGGAGGGTGCATGCCAGCACAATGGAAGTAATAGCGTATTTGCAGTATTGGATTCGCTATCGTCGTTGTAGTTATCGCGGTTCTACATTCTCGCAGGCTACAAGTAATTGCGAGACCAGTGTTATCTCACTCAATCTCTCCTCTACATCCCAGGCGTCCGCCTCTACTTCGCTTCACGTTCACAGCTTACAACATGTACTATTGTACCGATATGCTTCACCGCCACACCTATTGGGTATGTATTGTATTGTATAATTAATGTATTAAGTATATTTAGTTTACTATTTTTGTCAATGTCCTCGGCCTTCAGTCGCCATCATGATTGAGGTTTTCTGGGTTTACTCAATCGCTTAAGGCGTATGCCGGGATGGTCCCTAGTTTTCTCTCCCAGAAGTAAAAGTAAAAGTATCCTCCCCCCTAGATTTTCTTCGTAGTTTATGAAATAATGTATATATTTAATGTGGTTAGGCGGAAGAGCAGGCCAAATGGCCTGAGCCTCGCCACTAATAAAGACAATTTTATTATTATTATTATTATTATTATTATTATTATTATTATTATTATTATTATTATTATTGGGTCTCTCTATTTATTAGGTTTAGCATTCCATTTTGCCCGTGCACTTGTAGGATGTGCAAGTGTAAATTATAGTAATTTATTTTCAAGGATAAAAATTTGGACTGATTGATGGTTCTGTACTCTGCAATATATAGCGATCTGTGTTCTGGTCAACATACAATTATTAGCGGATTATTTTATTTATTTTCAAGTGGTTTAGCGTTTAACAACTCACGCGTGCGTTGTGTGTGTGAGTGTATGAATGTAAATAAAAAATGCGAAACTCATTCAAATATTTTTATCTGAGTATGGTACAGATGAAATGTGGAAAGGAATCATTGAATTCCATTGAATGTTTGATTTTTGTGTTGTTATAGTTTTGCGTCTAATGAAATGAAATATGTATTATTATTGGAAAACGCTTGACCTGGAGAGCTAAGATCGCTGTGACAGATAGCCCTAGGCAGCGTTGGTTCGAAATGCCGTGGATTCTAATCTCACCATGAGCGTGGGTGTCTGCTTTGTTTATCGAAGCGTGGTTGTTTTTTTCAAACCACCGTGCATCGCCTAACAATAACCATTGCTTCACTACCCTCCACCAGCCCAAATGATTCTGCCTCTGATTGAATATGCTGGTGAATGCATGGTCAACGAGACTACAGGCTGTGACATGTGCGCCATCTGACCGCCACCTACCCTCCCTAACAAGCGATGTGCGTCTACACGTAAAGTTTCAAAGTGCGTCTACACGTAAACAATGCGTAGACAACTTACAGGAGTAATGCGTAATCTATGTAGACAAAGATAATCTATCGTTTTGCGGAGAGAGGAATATGTAGTTGGCGACTTGGATCAGGAATTTTTGCAATACTTGAACGCACTGGAATATTTAGAATGTACCAGAAATTGGAATAGAATTTTGTGTAAACCAAAAATCTCTATAGTGATAGAAAAAAACACCAAAATGTATAATTATATTAAATAAGTGTTAACTGATATTCATATAGGTTTTTCGATTGATTTTCATGTGTAGTGGATTACTGTTTTTTCTGAAATTCTATTCTATTCTAATTTTTAATGGAGTAAATATGTTGTACATTTAGTTTCATGTTGCATGATGGCGGTGATTAATTGTCAGTTATTTATTAGGGTTTTCACTTACAAACAGTTAATTTTTATAATTTTGCCTTTTAATTTCGTAATATTTTAAAAAAAGTCCCTTACTACATTAATAATTACATCTTTTCACCACTCTTTTTTAACACTTCAGAGGCCTACAAATCTGGCTCATCTCTAAATATACTTTCACTTTCTGAGCTGAAAACAAAATTTCAAATTTAGAAGTGGTATTTGTATAACTTATTATCAAGATTTTGAATTATTTGATGTGAAATAGTAAATAGATCACGTCGATTAGTATTGCCCGCGTAGTATACAAGTAAATAAGTATCATGTAGACTACCTGTAGATTACAAATAGAAAACATGCGTGAACATACAAATATGATCTACAGTACAGCTCTGTCCCTGTTACAAAGATTCCAAACACCGCTATGGACGTGGCACGGCCGTGGATTCGGCCGTAAAACTCCTAAGGGGCACTGAGGCGTGAATTCACGGGAAACTGGTGTAGATGAAACAGGGTGTAAAACTGGCAGATATCGAATACTGAAGGCAGGGATCGTTGGTGTAAGCCTTAGCAGGTAAATTAAGGTTAAAGCAATGATGATGAAAGAATTATTTAAAATTATTAGTGAAATTGGGATTTTTGGGTTTCAACTCTTAGATCCCAAATAATACACAGCGATTCGCAAACAAGCAACTATTATTTTTATAAGGCGAGCAAAATACTCCCTAGGCATACAGCACACAAACCGTTTGTTAATAAATTCACGTGCAACGCACATACATTGAATATGTTTTTGCTGCAGCATTACGCCTATACTGGTGTTTTAATAATACAGTCGATGATTATTACCAACTGTATTTCGATACGTTTCATTTAAGCACTGTCGGGAGACTGCACCGCCCCAAACGCTGCAGTGCCCGGGACGTGTGAGCAGACGGTACAGAGGAAGCCGCAGTGGCATTGTCGGCGTATTAATTGTCGAAATAATCCGCCAAATCGAATTTCGAAACGCGATGCACTTCCATAGGTCGACCATAATAGAATCTGCTCGATTTAATGGTTTTTCATGAAACTAAACGAATCGCTCCCAGTTGTGTGGAGAGCAATATGGGAACGTTGAGTGAAACCGGACAACACGTACCGAACAAAATACTACAACAGGTCTAAATAGAAAACCGCTTTCGTTCGACGTGTACGTCTCGTTCAAACACTTTTTTGTCTCTTTTTGAAAGCTGCGGATATTTACGATCGCTGGATGAAAACTAGTCTGTGACTCGTGTTTTGTCAAACTCTAAACAAGGTCCTGTTTTACTCCCAAAACGTGACAGACAGTGCAGATTAATGTCTGATTTGGGGAAATCGTAGAACGACTTTTGGTTATTGACTCTTCTACAAATGATTGGAGCTCGTGAATGGTGGGTGAATTCGGTGATGGAACACAAGTTTTCAAAATTGCACTATGCCTGACATGATGAATGGCTTTTAGTGTCAAATCAATCGTTCCTAATGCTTTTTGTTTTTCAAATCAACAAAAGCTGTACTCAGGATTTATTCGTATATAGTGAAATAACGTTTAGATGTTTCATTAGCATTTTTTTGAAAAATTTGAAAATACAATAAAATACCAATTTATCTCTCCCAACCCCGTGATTCCATTTCAAAGCCACTTCTACCGTTGACATCATCTCTATTCACATAATATTTCACTACAGCGTAATAAGTATTCACTACAGCGTAATTATCACAACCACGACGAGTTTCCCATCAATACGAGAATCACCATAACAGGAGTCACTTATAATACCAAAACGAATACCATTAGCACCTCCGCACCACCTCCAACTCCAAATCTATCACCTCCGCTGGCACCAACGCCATCAAGAATATCACCTCCACTAATTCCAATACAATCACGATTGTTACTTCCACAACAGTTATATTAATAGCACCAGCAACAACACCAACACAAATATTATTAACACGAACATCACCAAACAGCAAAAACACTACACATTCAAAAGCATCTCTACTTCCATAATCAAACGTAGCTCTAAGTTCACTTCTTAATATTTATACCAGACATCGAAATATCAATGACCACTGCGACTATAGTCGTCCCTCCACTACTTTCGCCCCCCCCTCCCTTCCGCCTTCCCGATCTGAGCCGGTGGTCGGGCGCGTGTGGGGGCGGGCGGGTGGTTTGTCAGCCGTGACGACGTAACGAACCGAGTAACTTCGCGTCAAATAATCAATAATTATTTCATAAGCTTCGCGAGGGGGCTTTTGAAACGATCCGGGGCTTTTTATTAGGCTAATAACCCGGGCCCCGGTCGTATAATCCGCTTCTCCCAAATGGAACACGTCCAGTGGACGGGCATCGGCTGGACGACAGGGCGGGTGGGCGGTCGGTCGGCAGGCAGGGCGACCGACCGGCCGGGAAGACGACGGCGATCCTGTTCGCCTGTTAGGTTCGATGACCCCCCATCCTCCGTCGCCTGCCTCCCCCCCCCCCACTCCTCTCCACCCTCCCCCGCCGACGTCGTCTCCCGCTGCTTCAACTACCAACAGCGCAGCGCCCGTCTTTGATTTCTTTGAAGAGAAGCAAAATCATTTCACACCGCTCCACGCCGGATAATTAATTTTTTAATTGCCAATTTCTCGTTCATACCTGTAATCCCTACAAACACCCGGAGAGCCTTATCGTTGCGTTGCAATATACAGCACGTATCCAATTTTTATAAAGTGCTATTGGTACACGAAATCACAAAAGGGTGTAATTAACAGGTATGTAATTATTCATGATTAATGTGTAGTTTCATTAAACATCCAAAGGGAAAAAAGGGAAGTTTTTATTAACTGCAGGCGACCGGGGACCGATAGGGCAAATAGCGCGTTGAAAGAGGTGAGGTGGTGGGTGTATATGAAGGGAGCGTTTGCCCTTATTTGCCGGTGCGAGCGGATTAAGCAGGTAAAGGCAATATCGGATCTCGGTAACTGTGTTACTCTCTTCAATAAAATGTTACTGAATGTCACTTAATGTTTAATTCTTTGCGAATATTAATATTTGAAAATATAATTAGAAAAGGTTTAGCGCGTCAAATTCATACAAGTACACATATTAATAAAAAATATATTTGCGACTCGGTTAGGGTTGTGGCTATTTCCTCCTTCATGAGAGATTTAAATTAAATATAACTGAAGAAATTTGCGGTAAGTTAAATATATTCATCATAAATTATTCCAGCATTATCACACTGTTGTCAATTTGTCCATTTTTAGCCACAATTTCTTTTCAAATGGTTTCTCAATGATATGTGGAAAGAACTGTTAAAACTTAAGCAATTGTAAATACTGCACTTCGTGCTCTAACTTTTGAACTTGCTTGTACTCCGTTCTTTAAACATGCCTCTCGCATTGCATTTGTACCGTCATATTTGGAACATTAATCAGAATACACACACAGATTTTCAGATTATTGATAAATATTTCATTTCATTAAGAGATAAGAATTTTAGTTACGTTTGTTCACATAAAAGTTCCCCCAGCAGAATACGAGACGGAAATTTCTCCTGCTTGATTAAATCCCAAACTAGATCTGCGCACTTTTTCCATCTCCAGCGCAGCAGAAGCAATTTAGAGTTACATAATTATGCGCCGGATGATGGTAGTGGAGACAGCCGCCGCTAACTGGGAGAGGTGGAAAGGTGGGGAGGGGTTGGTGGGGGTTGGAGAGGGTGGGAAGGGGGTGACAAAACCGGGGCGGAGAATACGACGGACATTTTGCAGAGTGACACTCTCACTCTTGGTCGCTAGTCTGAGCTCTAATTTTCTAGTTATATTAAAACGTTTCTGTAGACGTTCCCAAGAATTTTTTCAGAAGTCTGAGGTGGAATGATTTCGCAGTTTGAAGAATGCATTAAGGCATCTACTGCTTTACTGCTCCTACTGCCTTATTAGAATAGCTCCAACATTTTCTGATTGGTTTATAAGACTGAACGCATTGACAAAAAAATATAAAATATGAAGCGAAGAGTTTTGCGATGTGACACGCAATTTCAGAGAATATTTAAAGGTAGTTCAGTAGAAACATTAAAAGTAGAAACATTCTGAGTTAGCACGCATTCTGGGTAACATTTAGCAAGGCAGTTTCATCCAAACAGAAGCCTATCCACACAAATCCGTGCAGCATTTCACAACTTTCCTCGTCCACCAACGGCGTCGCAGTGATGCCAACGTGCCAAGGCCGCGTCGCAGTGACTGCCTCGAAAGAGTTGTTACGAGCGCCGGATTAATTTCCGACAACCGGCCGGCGCGGCGGCGCCCGTGCAAATCCCTGGCTTTATTGGCGGCGAGATTAAGCATTAACCGGCCCGCAGCCTCGTCAGCCGGCCCGTTCCCCCCTCCCCCGTATTTAAGATTTCAGTTAAGAGATTGCCGAGATGTTAGGTGTTTTACGAGCCACTAACAACGTCTAGTTTACAGAGCGCCGAATAGGCGGGGGCGGGCGCGGGAGGCGCGGAGGCGGCCGGGGGTGTGCGGTGAACCACAAGGGAAATTTCGGAACGCAATGAGACTTGAATATAAAATGCCCGAGCATCACACGTGCAAAGCTGCTGGCGAGCGACGGCGCCACGGGCGAGGTGAGGGCTTCAAGAGGCGAAGAGTTGGCGTGAAGACGGGGACAAGATTGGGGGAGTGTCGCCGGGGAAGGCAAACTAGGTGTGATATGGTGGGTCTTAAGAGAAGACAAACAATATTTTTGGAGGAAGATGGGTGATCAAGGTCGCACTGTGCGAATGAGCGGAATGAGCAGTAGAAGCGTGATGGTAAGGGATCCCTTTACAACTAAAACAGAAGGAAGGCTTAAAACATAATGGAACTATGATATGCTAAAATATCTAAGAACGATGAAGATCCAGAGCTGTAAAAAACGTCCCAGCAAGAGAATAGAAAAAGATTATAAAGAAGTCCAAGTTCCGCTTGAAGGAAAGAAGAAATAACCGACACGTAGGTGGAGAGATATTAAAGAAATTATATTAAAGAAATTATTTAAAGAAAGCGCCGAAAATGTAGAACGGACAACAAGTGTATGGAACAATATTATCGATTGGTTTTTGTGATTCGACGATTAACCATTTGTAGTATCTTGGGAAATGTTTTCTAAAACATTTCTCAAAATAAATTATGGTAAGCAATATAATGATAATGATCCAGAGTGATATCTTAATGAATGATAATGCAATATGTTTGTTTAAACTAAGGAGATAGATGGAAAAACATGTTGTATGATTGCACACGATAATGAACAATGTTTGTGAGTGTTAATGCATTAGTGAAGCACTTTCTAGAATGAAAAGAGGGGCGTAGTTCAAACTAGCGCAAGATTCCATAGAGTGCTAAAGCATATCAGTAAATTAAGCAGAACATTAAATCAAATTACCTGTGAGAGTTAGAAATGCAGTTAAATGTTGAATGGCTGCGAATAGTTAAAATGACCCAAACGCATTCATTCTTCTTTACACCTACACTTGAAACTAAATTTCTATAAGTTAATATGATTCGTTTATTATTTTTTTGTACATAAAATCAATTAATTTCAATAACATGTTGGCACTTGTAGTTTATATTGGTACTTACACTAGAACACAAAATCTGAATATCTATCTCTAAGAATTTATTGCTAGTTATCGAAAAGCATAAATAAAGTGAATTGTATATAATATAATTTTTTTGTTGACTTCCTGTATAAGAATACTATGATTTGCTGTACTAAGAGAAAAACTCTGCTTAATCGTATTATCTCAATCAGGTAGAACAGAAAGTACGGGTGAAAAAACAACATAAAAGCCATATTGTTGTTATCCGCAAGATTTTCAATCGCCTTCTTCAGGACTGTCATGGTTAGATATAGAAAGAGAAGTTAAATAAGAAAATGAAATGCAACAGAGAGAAACATCAGCATATTCTAGAGATTTCGTTTTGGAGCAGATTCATCTGTAACCTTCTTTAGAGGATAAACAGCGATCAAATTATTCTTGTATAGGAAGTTCAAAAGTCACAAAGTAAGAAAAATAATAAGAAAGTATTAATTTTCTATAATTTTAAACTAGACAGCACTTTCATCATTTTCATGTCTTTCAGGCCGCATCAAGTTTATTACTATATTCTATTGTATGCTGCTCTTTCGTATTTGTTTTTCATTCAGTCTCCCTCCCTCTGTCTCTCTCCTTTCTCTTTCACCCAAACTTGCTCTATTTTTCGCTCCCCTCTTTCTCTGACATTCCATTTACACTGACTGACTCTCACTCTCCTCTCTCGGTCTTCCTGTCCCCCTCGCACTTTTTCCCTCGCCTTTTCTTCTTATTCTTATGCTGACTTATTGTCTTCCTCTCTCTAACGTTCTCTCGTTCCCTTTCACTCCTCTCTTTCCCGTTCTCTCTCACTCGTTCTCTTTCTTTCGTTCTCGCTGTCTCTCTCGTTCTCTCCCTCCGTGAAGAAACGAGTAGATAATGCAATTCTGATTGACTCCACACAGGGACAAGCGAAGAGGTGCGCAGGGAGGGCCGAGACGGGGAGCGAGACGAATGGCAGCGGCGTCGAGTGAACGGGCGAGAGAGCGGCGCGGCGCGGCGCGGCGCGGCGCATTCGCCCGCGGACGGAGTGAGCCGTCGGCACCGGCGCTGCCGTTTGTTTGCAGCGCACACAGCATGCTAACAAGGCGCGGTTTATGGGGGCGCCCCTGTCTCGCGGATAATCACGCCCGCGCCGCCCACGCCGCGATAAGGCTCTTCCCCTCCTCCTCCCGCCCGCTCGGAAGCCCTCGACCTCCCCTTGCTGCTTTTCCAGTCGCTCCGCGCGGCCTACTTGAACTTCGTTGCACGTGGTTCCTGAACGCTAGAGTCTCTGCAGGTGTCAGTTTCACCAAAGGTTTTAAATGTTTTGATCCGTTATGTCCAATACCTCGGTTGCTTCATATCCAATTGCTCCGCTCCATTGATTAAATCTTGGTCACACGTTTTCAAAAACTGGAGTAATTGAAGGTGTACTCTGACGTAGGGGTTTTAGTGTTTTGTTGCGTTATGTTTTCAGTCGGGGTTTTGCTGCTTTCATTTCGCTCAGTTCTTAATAAATCTTTGTCACTAAGTCATTTCTAAAACCTGAGCTTAATGAAGGTGTCTCTTTGCCTAGGTTTTCGAACGCTCAGTGTCTTCAATCTCGTGCTACTGCTTTTCTAGTTGCTTCTCCCTTATTTGTAGTTTTTAAAAGCAAGTATGTGCGCTCTGATAAATGGGTAAGTAGAGAAGAAGAGTTTCATAAAAGGTTTTCTGATAATTTATTGCGGAACGTTGTCTTAAAAAATTCATTTACATCTATCACGTTCAAAAGAAAGCGTGAAATACAAAGATATTCAAAATCGAGAACTCGTTTCCAAATAATCAGAATGAATGAATTTAAATTCCATTTCGTGAACAGAATTGTTTCCATTCACAGAAATTTTGAGAAACTGTGAACAATAATTTTCTGAAATACGTGTATTGCCACCGATTTCCAAAATGACCAATTTGATAACGAGTCTCGCGATTTCGTATACAGGGCTTGCCATAGACCGTAAATCAACTAGCTGATGAGAAATATATCGCCCAAGTAATATCTTATTTGCCTGTCCTAACACTTAGCTGCTTGTGGATCTTGAGTTTGCCGGCTTGTCCGTTTCATTTCCCGTGCTCACACACTTCCTCTCTTTAATATAACGTGCAACATATTCCCAATTCTATGTTCGGCCACCTTATTTCTATATTTCTTACTTTGCTCTTTTCAATCCATTGCGTTTTCTCTCATCCCTATTCCTACCTGTCTGCATGTGTGTCTCCTCTCTATTCTCTTTTTCTCTCTCCTCCTACATACTCACACACTCCCTCACTCCTTCTCTCCCTCTGTGCCCTTATATCGCACCTACACACAAAATCATGATCCATACTCCTTTTTCTCAGTTTCCCGCATACACTCCACCTTTCCTACTAACTTATCATCGTCTATACTCTATCTCGTCCCGTCACCGCACACCCATTCACCCGCCTTCGCTTTGGTGCGCCCCACCACGTCCTCGATCTCTGGTGCGCACGCCCACTCGCTTGGTCGGTCTCTCACTCGCTCGCTGATTTAAACTGACGGCGTCGCGTAATTGAGGGGAACGGAAGCGGAGATGCGACAGACGGCTCGGGATCCGGCAAACACTTGGACCTGCCCCGCCCCCTCTCCCCGCCCCGCGCGCCACGCCCCACCACGCGCCGCTGCTCCGGGCGGCTCGCCGCGCTCGTATTTGTCCGCGCCGTCTCCTAAATTATCGTAACTGTTATGGCAACGCGCTTGCTCGCCCGCCGCCGCCGCAGCTGTGTGTCCGTCCAGCTCGTCCGCGGGCCGTCCATGCGTCCGTCTGGCTGATGTCTGGAATTTAATTAGCTAATTAGTGTAATTAGTTAACATAAGTTTAACCAGCGGCGAGACACACAGCAAGTACACTGACTATTCATTGTGGATGCATTAGTATTATGCATGTAGCAGCAGCAGCAACAGCGGTGGCGGTAGTGGTGTTGGTGTGTCTGGCGAGGCTGGAATGGCGGGGATGCCGGAGGAGCAATGGAGGGGCGACGGACGGAGGAGGGCGGGGGCGGAGGCGGGGTCGAGGGCGGGATCCGGTCCGCGGACGGAGGTGGCGTTGGAGGGGGAGTTCCCCAGGGTCCTCCCTCTGGCCCCTTGCTACTAGTCCACCTGCACGCGTCCGCCCCTCGGCGTGGTATGCCGGCGCCTCGCCCCGGCAATTACTGCGGTCAGAATTAGGCCCCGGTCTGGGCCTGGCCGTGTTCCGCATCCTGTTTACATTTACTCAAAGGTAATATCCACCCGGGATAAACTGTGCGGTCGGAGGATCTCGCATTTGGGATAATGCCTGTTTGGATTGTAAGCGAAATGTTGAAAGCGTTTTGCTAGCCGCACAAGTAGAATTAAAACTCTTAGGTTTCGTAATAGCATTAATTTGTTTTCGGGCTAAACATCGAAAAATTCATTTCCGCGAGACCTTTTAAATTATTTGAAAATAAACATCTAAGGTGTTAAGTACTTAGGGGTAAGCATGTGAAAATCGACTTAATGCGCTCGGTAAAAATAAGAAAAATGCTTGTACTAATTGTGGTACAACATGCATCTCTTTCTCTAATGTCTTCTAGTACATTATTAAAATGAATATGCTTTTGTAATAAAGTGCACGCATTAAAATTCCTTGTACTATGAACATGAAAAGTTTATTTTTGTTTTGTGTAGGAATAATACGTGTTAATGAGTGCATATGTATATGAGTGTAAAGGGACAGTAATTATTTATTCTTGTATTACGTTTTGGAGTTATATAATCCTAGTGAAAACCTTCATTATAAAAATGAATGTTTAATTTATGACTATCCTAGTAGCATTAAATACATTATTATATTGATTAGATAAATTTATCACACAATATAAGTATACTACAAAAGGATGAGGGATTTTATAAAGAAAAAAATACTTCAATTATATATTCCATCCATACGATCCATATTACGAACTTGTTTCAATTGAATTTTCAGTGATACACTGTTTTAGCAACTGCAGCCATAATAATGAGTTTCTAATATCTATTAATTTTAGTATACATTGAGTTTGTTTACAACCCTCAAGTTTTATGATACAAACAAATGGTACCTAACTCTGTTATACCAGGATTATTGAGATAGAATTCGTATGAACTAATAGAAGAATATGGGCTTGTGTAACATTTCATAAGCATTATACAATAACCAACTTGTAGGTTTAATACTGCATAACAAACAAAACGTAAATTTTATTGGCCCTCTCTTTTGTATTGTTAAATACATATGAGTACAATGTAAAATACATTTGAGGAAAATTTAGGTGAATCGAATACAAGGAACCTTGAAAATTCGACCGCTTTTCACCGCCGACAGGTGGTGGCAGAGAGAGCAGGAACCAACGTGCAATGTTGGTGTATATTCCTTTTCGCGTACATCAGAAGCCGCATGAAAGATCACGATGTGAAGACTGTCGGGCCCGCGTCTGATCTAGGGAAAGGGATGCAGAGATGCAGTCGGATAGCGAACGCGAGAGCAGAGTGGGAAAAAAGGAGTACGAGGTGGGGCGGATTCGGGCGGGGCGGGGCGGGGCGGGATCGGACGGGACCGGGCGGGGTGGGAAAAAGGGGGTGGGGCGGATTCGCGCGCGTTCACTCGCCGCGCGGCTTAGCGCAGGCGGGGGCGGAGGCGGAGGCTGTGGCGGGGGCGGGGGCGGGGGCGGAGGCGCGCACTCGCTGCCGAGGCCGGAGGCGGTGCCTGGGGGCTGATGCTGATTGATATCGGCTGTTGGCTCGCCGGTTAGCCCCATCCGTCACGGCGTGGCGGCGCGGGCGACACTGCACCCGCCTCGCTCCTCCGCCCCCGCCCTTCGCCCTCAGTCCCCCTCCCCGTCCACACAGAGCTGAGTCTGCGCCCCCTCCCCCAGCCCACCCCCGCGCTGCACGAGTTGCTCTCGCTCGTTCACTCGTTTCATTCGCTTTGTCGCCTGTAAGCTTCGCTAAAAGCTTCTCGACAATCGCTGCTATCACTACTCATTGCACTCATTGGTCTCCTCGTCTAGGCCTTTTCTGATATTGCAGGACTCTCTTATGGAGATTCTCAATATTTGCGGCCTTTTCTCTGCCTTTTCGACCATGCTATTGTTCGTTTCCAGCTCTCCTACGACTTAATGGTAAGGTCTCGTTTACAGACACTTTTTGCATTATTTCATTTTTTTCACATTCTCTCCCCTCGTGTTTTCTTTCTCTTTTCATATTTCAAATATCCCTTTCTTAATCACTTACTTTTCTCATCCCGCATATATTCTGACCACCCCTCTACTCAGCGCCATTATATACTTTTATCTATCATCTGCTTACCCAACATCTTTTACTCCACCATGATCTGCGTCATCCAAGTGCAGATCTCCCGCTGTAATGTGTGCGCTGTGTCTCATTCTACCCACACTTCACCCTCTTCCTATCCACGCTACTTTTTCACCCCTCCTCCTCACGCACCTTCCGCCAGCACGGTTCCCACAACCTGCACTCACCCTTCAACGTCACACACACACACACACACACACACGAGCGTGCATCTCGTAACAACGCGTCGTGTGCGCCTCCTAACTCTTCCGGCGCCAAATCCTCTCCCCAAACAGGGTCGCCCGGGGCGGTGCCCGCTCGCCCGCCACCCTCCCACGCGATCAGTTACAACCGTGAAATTTTCACTCGCGTTCAGCCGTGGCGTTAAGCGCCCGACGGTCGGAGGACGCGCGCCGTGCCGCGTTGCGCTCGCAGAGGCTAATCAGGATCGGCGACGGCCATTTTATTTGCTTTATAAGGCACAACTCACAACGCACTCCCTCCCGCTATCGGGCGAAACAATTTCCAGAAACGGTCGGGATTATTCAAGGGTAGTTTTTTGTCTTTTTTGCCGCTCGATCCCGAAGGATGGCCGGAAGCGTGAAATTATTATATGAATTTTTCACGTCGATTGCCCGTGGAGAAGTGGACTTTGTCGCGCTCAGAATCCGCTCTGTCGAGCCCGGCAGAGATCGGCTTGCAGTATTTATTGTAGAAGTAGGTGCAACTTCTTCGTAAGCCTATTAATGACGCGGGTTCAAATTGTAGTTTGTGTTACTGTTTTTTTACAAAGCCCAGCTAAACTGGAACTTTTGGCGTTGTCATATATACAACGAGAAAGTTAAGCCGATGAAAACTTGTTTGAAGTCCCACAAATCAGTTTCTAACCGAATCCTTTATTTTTTATTACAGTTTCACCTTGTTTTCAAGTATTGGGGCTAATTGTAATTAATACCCATCGAAAATTAGAGGCATTTCAATTCTCACGCCTTAATACACTTAATACACGTACAAGACGGCTCTATTATTGCGCAGTTAGGTCGTAACAATAGCATCGCAAATAGAAACGTGTCTCATAGTTACATCCTACTCATAGTATATTTCACTCCGAAATTTTAAACACAAGCGGCAACTTTATCACAATGCAACATTATAAGGAACAAACACGTCGTATATGAATTTTCCGCGCAGTTTCTCTCCGCAGGACTGAACTTTGTCCCAGCCGGCGCTTTTAAGCTCCGGAGATCGGAATGCAGTATTTACTGCGGGGAGCGGCTTAGGCGCCGGGGGCCCCGGCAAGCTCTTCGCCAGCGGTTAAAACGTATCGCCAACGCTCGCGCTTAAACGCGCGTTCAAAGTTACGAGGCGGAAAGGGGGGGGCGGGGTGCCGGCCGAGGGAAGGGGGAGGTTCCCCGCGGGCCGCGCGAGACGCGGCGAGGAAAAAGAGCGTTTACGTGACAGAAATTACAGCATTACAAACATGTTTGCGTCTCGCGTAAAGCGCTGTGGTGTTTCGCCGCGCGCCGCGAGGGCTCTTAACAAAAATCGCGGCCACCGCGCGATAATTCACGGCGTACTAAGTTTACATTACGCGTGGAGAGAGCGGCCCGGCGCGTGAGCCGTGCACGTGGCGAGCCGCGGTGGGAACGGAGGCTCGCGATGAGTTCGTGGGGACGGGGAGAGTGATGTTAATGGACGTGGTGGAGGTGAGTGCAAAGTCGTTGAGGAGGTTGGAATCTGCACAGTAATGTAGTTTTCCCTCTCTCGCGTCTCGTCCATGAAAGTTTTAGCGAATAGATCGCGCTCAGAGTGTCAAAGTTTGTTTTGGTAGTGAATGTTGGAGGACAGCACTGCTATATTAATATTATGGTATGAGATTTGTGATATTAACTATACAAATAATTATAATGCTTTTGATTAAGGTTTTTTCGCGTCGACGCGATGATGTGACGTTCTGGAATGAATATGGGGTCGATAATTTAGAAATTTTGAATAGACTCTACAATAACTTCAGTGACCCCGAATTAGAGTTTCTCGAACTTTTTTTATTCATGGCACACACTTTTGTTACGCAGCTCGCGCACACTGTAGCAACAAACCTCTTTGCATTAGAACATCACAGTCTCGGAAACAGAATATCTATATTATTAATTTCCAATGAGCACATAAATTGAAAGAAAATTATATACCCTCCGAATTTTTGAGATATGCCTCTGGATTCATTAGATTCCCAGGAACTCTAGTATAATCCAAAAACAATTAAACAGTTTCGATTATGAAGGAAAAATGCAAATATTTGATTTTGTTATTTCGCCTGTTCTCATACTGAGCGTACCAACTGAATTCTCGGACTCACTGTCAAGAGGAAGAAAGAAGCTTCAGTATCCACTTGTGCCTTTTCAGAGCAGACATTTTTTACTACTCCAGGACACCATTTTCCGCACATTCGTCAGCAGCATTTTTATTGCTGTAAGCAATAATTTATTACAACTGATATCACATTTCAATCGTTAATTTTGCAATTCAGTTTTGTAGTATTAAATTCTCGTCGTGAATATATCACATTAGTATAATATTTAATACACTTCGCCATTTTATGTTGTCATATTTTGTTTATAAAACTATTACCAATGAACACTCACGTAATTTCATTGTTTACTGCTGTAGAACAAATGCTGAGAACTACTGAAACTGTATTTATAATAAACGACTAATTAAACACCATCAAATAATGATGGTAAACGTTGCGAGTACTGATTAAAAACAAACGTATATGTTCTCTTCCTCGATAACCCATTGAGCACTTATATCGAAAAGATTTGGCTTGTGTTAGTGATGCAAATTGTAAACCCTATAGAATATCAGCTCTGTTAACGTCTATGATCGGACAGAGAAGAAAAAACTCTTATTCGTCAGTAGCACGATAAGGTTATGGTAACGCTATGACAGCGTTAGAAGAGGGATGAAGGTGGGGATAACGCTATTAGTAGACGAATCCCGTTTATATGGTGTAACCACACGAAATTCAGCAAATAATTCTAAGAATATCCAGTACCATGATTTCTGAGAAATTTTTAATATGCTGTTACAAAACTAATGATTACAAAATGCTTGCTTAAGATTTATTTGGTGGGTTTGTAAAATACTGAAGGAGGTCACAAGCAACAATGGACAAAACGTTTAACACAGAATTTAAAATCGTAACTGATGATTGTATAGTATTCAAGTAATTGACGTGAGGTTATTAGGATATTTTCTGTAAATGAATTCTAGTTCGTATATAAATTGTTCGATGTCTGATAAAAAGTGTCGACTCTCCATTATACTGCGATTTTTGTAACAGTGTCCCTGACAGAAATCATGTTTCGCTGCCATTCAATCGGCAGCTCTTATTTCGCGACAGTGACGTCACTATGGTGCCGTTCAAGCTCCCTATTGGATGAAACCGTGAACAGCTGATTTCTGTCAGGGACACTGTTACAAAAATCGCAGTATAGTAGATACGGCAGTGGTGATAATGGAGAGGCGGTGGGGGTGGGGAGGGCTGGTTGTGGAGCTGGTGGCTGAGGAGGCCGTGGCGCGGGGCGGCCGAGGCGGCGCGGCGCGTGGGGTGGTGGTTAGTGGCGCGTCGCGCGGTTTGCGGCGCGCGGTGGCCGGGCGTGATGTATGGGCGCGGCACATGGCGCGTGCTGGGCCAGGCGTGCACCACGGAGCCCTTGGCAGCGCGCCCTCCCCCACCCCACCCCCCTCCGCCGCCCCAACCTCCTGCTGCTCTGCCCCGTGGAACGACCACGCTCCTGATTTTGGATGAGCACAAGTGTCAGTGAGTTAGTTGGGAGAACGTAGCGAAGGGAGATACAAGTTATTACGTTATATCTGCAATTTTACATTGCGTAGATGCAAAATACGTTTTTATGGTATATTATTGTTTCAAGAAGTCAATCATGGCCTGAAGCGGGTTGTAAAACCCGAAAAGTTGCATTAAGTGGTTAAGCATTTGTTACCTGCACTCCAGACATTTCTATTTCACCAAACAAAAATAATAATTTTTAACAATTTAGTTAACACTTTTACAATTAAAATAATTTAATTTAATCATTGGTTTATTTTTACAGTAAAATAAATGGTGTTCGTTCTTCTACGGTAAACGATTGATAAAATTGTTTTAATATATTATTTAATTTCTTTATTAAATAATAAGAATACCTCACCATAATTTGTCAGAGTCAAAATGTAAACTTGCAGTCCATAATGTTTTATGACAATTCTTTACGAATTATAAAAACAGACATTTCTGATATGCGTATGTTTTTATAAATTCATTATAAATGCAAGTACTTTCAACTGATTTATGAATATTCTTTGACTTGCTCCATGTTCGTTCTAAATTGTTAGCCTTTTATGGCAATGAATTTCAACAAGTTTCCAAGGACATGGGCGTGAAATTGAGGTCGCTTTTATGCAGATTTTCTTTGATCATCCAGTGTTTCAGACCGGAAACTAGCTAAATAGCAAGTAAATTGTTCATCAATTGAGAGCGTTAATGATGAGTTCATACGAAGTTGCAAATCACTACACTTTAATGGTTCACGAGATGGTATACGAAATGTAAGTGTTATCAACAATAACCTCATGAGTATTTTCGCAAATGAGAACTTCGTCCACATTATTTATAAATTAGAGCACGCTTCCATAAAAGCCAATAGAAAGCATCGGAACATGCAACTCCCATCTGTATTAATAATTTCCCACCCCATCACCCCACGTTTTCACTCTTCTACGTTCGTAATGTGTCAGAAAACGACCATTTGTGATAGTTCATTTAGCACTCTCTTTCAAACGGTTGAAAGCCAAATGCACATCAAAAGACAGCAATGCCGCAGCAAATTGTTCCAATTCGCGAGCGTTCGGTTTTGCTCCAACCTCTGTGACGCCCCGCCGCGCGGCGCCCCGCTCGGTCACACGAAATGAACCAGAAACAGACTCGATACGCCGAGAGTGCATGGCGGCCACAGAGCAGACTGGGGTCAGCGCTTTTAATGGGAAGAAACGAGTGCAGGAGGCTCAATGAGAAATAGATATCCTCGTGATGCACACATGTGCGGGAAATAATGTTGACAGGTCGTACCTTCGTAGGGAATAAGCAGTCATAGAGGATACAAACGTAAAAAAGTGTAAATAAGAGAACCCCATAGCACTTTTAAATAATGTCACTTATTGTCTGGAACCAAAACTAACTTATGAAAAAATGGTTTGTTAGCAATTTCAAAAAATGACGTTTACATCAAAAGTATTGCATTGTAAAAATGTATATTTACATACTAATATTACATATTCTTGAGAATTTCATTAATATTTAATAAAATTGACGATATATGTGCATTTAACTAAGTAATGTGTTATTTACATTTAGTATATTTTTCATGGATTGGTAAGATATGTAATATTAGTATGTATAGCATATAATATGTCATATTAGTGGTATTTCAAGGCCGGATTTTGATCAACTAATTCGAAAGCAAACACCACAGGAGGAAATAAGTGCACAGAAGAGTACACATACGAGATAGAGACAGAAATTAAGATATTTTAGGGACAAAAAATGCCCCAGTTACTGAAACAAGGCCGAGAAGGAGTCAATAATGCATCAGTAAACACTTAACTTTTAATGCAACGGCTGCAAAACACTAGGCTTCGACATACACTTTGTCTTTTAAAGATGTTCAGAAGGCAAGCGGCTACTTGAACACAACAGATGAATTTTGAGAGGTAAACTTTTCCGACATGGTGAATTTTCAATTAATCCTTATTTCATGTGGCGAGGCTCAGGCACCAGGCCTCCTCTTCCACCTGAGCAAGCAAATTTCGCTACGCTCCTTTTAATATCCAGCAGAGAAAGAAGTAATCAATCAGGCGACGAAACAGTCGATTTGATTTAAGCTCAGAGGCATCATTTAGACTTGAAGATCTTTTACATGCAGTACATCTACAACTTGGGACAGCCGGCTTTAGTTCCCTCACGAAGGATTTTTTCACTCTTAAAAATCCACACCTTTGATCGGATTTGAACGCTCGAACTTTGGTTAATACGTAAACTCTAAACTCGTACACTCTAAACTTTACACCACCGAAGCCGTTCGTAACTCACCACAATTTTTACCCAACCTCTTAAACAGTATTGCCAAATATATATATTTTTACAGCACAATATTTATTTGCCATCGACTACGTATTTTTTAATAATGTATTTCATTAACAGTAACACAACTTCGCAACTGCTATTAAGAAACGACCTTGTCTTGTCAAGTGGAAAATCTCCATCCTCTCCCCCCTCCGGCAGCGCCGTGGGCTCGGGCGCAAGTGGCGCTGTCGGCGGCGGCGGCGGTGGCGCGTGGGAGCGACGGCCGGCCGCGATGTCGCAGCGCGAACGCTTCCATCAAGCGCGCGATCAAATTTGGCGCCCATTGAGTGCGAGGCCAGCGCTGCGGCGCGTTTCAATGGCCGCAATCAACGTCAGCCGCGCTTTCGCGCGCGACGCAGGCGTTCGCGGGAGAGTGGCGGAGCGCGGGCGGCGGCGGGGATGGCGGCGGGGGCGACGGGGGTGGGGGCGGCGGCGGGGGCGGCGGCGGGGGCGGAGCGCGGAGGGGAGGCGTGGCGGGACGGCGGTGGCGGGGACGGCGGTGGCGGGGACGGCGGTGGCGGGGACGGCGGTGGCGGGGACGGCGGTGGCGGGCACGGCGGCGGGGACGGCGGCGGGGACGGCGGCGGGGACGGCGGCGGGGGCGACGGGGGCGGGGACGGCAGCGGCAGGGGCGGCGGCGGCGGGAGCGCGCGAGATCGCGTGTTAAGCTCATTAGCCGATAATTTTACATGGCGGCCGCGCGCTCGCGCCGTTCGCTAGTGCGCCGCTGCCGTCGCCCCCGCCCCCATCGATCTGCGAGCCGATACCGCGCGCTTACTCGCCTGCGCGTGCTCCATAACGCGTTTGCCCCGTTTCTTAAGCGGAGGTTTTTACCTGCGCTTTTTAGTTACGACTGCTCTTGGTGTATTACAGGAATTTGTCGACTGCGTGGTAATGTTAGAGGTGGCTAGTCAAGTGGTGCTGTTCTGGGGGAATTGGAACAAACAAGGTGAAAACTTCAAAAGAAAATAAATCCGAGAGAACAAAATCTATATAATTTTTTTGAATTGTTGAAGATTGGGCTAGTCCATTTTACTGATGCAAGGTATTTCCTATCAAATAAACACTTTAACTGCTTTTTAAAAAAGAAATATTTATTTTATTTTCAAAATTCATTAGTACTTCCTGGACAATAACACCACCTATTTTTGCCTAGTATTTGCTCTTCCCACATATACCTGGCTCGTTAAAAATAACGGTGTCGCAATTCATGCTCCTCGAAACATTATTTTGTTTATTTAAAAAGCAACGTCGAAGAAGATGAAGAATGTAAAATGTACGTTAGAAATTGCTGAAGTGAGGTGTGTATTGCCTTTTAACATCGATCCCAAAAAGTTGAAGATTAAGAAATTATAAATTATTAAATGAACTTTCTGCAGATAGAGTCATTTCTATACTGAATGCGTGAGAGTAAACAACAGCCCGCGGTTATAAAACGTTCCAATTTATCATTTCGTAAATAGAAGGGTTCATGTTATAAATCTCAACTACCCCCAATCTTCAGTGAGGTATAATACCAGCAGTTACGTGTTCTCAACCCTTTAAACTGACTTGCAAGCTATTAACAAAAAGGAGAAAGTCTTTTCCGTCGCAGTCAATCGTTGTGACCTTCACAGTTCCCCATTCTGCATTTCATTCCGCTGCAATCTTCTCTACCTCGCTCTGCCCTTCTCCTCCTGCCCATCCCTTTCCATCTGACTGCCTCGCGCGCACCCTTCGCCCTCTTCTCCGCGTTTCCCCTTCTCGCTCCTTTGCGACCCATCAACCGCTCTTCTCGCCCCGCCCTCCCCTCCCCCTCCATCCCTACCCCCACCCCCGCCTCGGGTCCCATCGTCGCCGCGTTCCCGCCCGACGAATTGCCTGCGAGAACCAATCTGACAGTCGTTCCCGAGGAAATGACGGATATAAGTTGTTACGGGGTAAGGGGCCTTGATAGCAATAATTCCCAGTGAAACGTATATTCAGACCGGAGCGTTCCGTCCGTTTCGTTCTGCTATTAGGCGAAAGCTTTGTGGAGCGCCGCGCCGCCGCTACCGCCCTCGCCTCCTCCACCGCATGTATCAAGGGAGCAATATTGCAGCTTCACATGCGAAGGTAAATTGAATCTAGATTAGATGCCTGATCTCCGTCACAACTGACATAGACGTTTAATATACTACAATGCCACTCCAATTACACGCATGCACACGGAGATATTCCTTATTCCGAAGCCATCTGTCTTGATATGAGCTCGCTAACGGATTGCAGCGGGGTGGGCGGGTCTCATCTCCAGCGCCGTTTCGCGAGTCCCCTCCGCCCCCCACCCCCTTCGCTTCCGCATTGGTCTCGTGGTCCTTACCTGCGTCGCAGGCTCTACCTGGCGGAGCGGCTGCGGAGGACAGGATGTGGGTGGGAACGTTGCGCTCAGGGGTCTGAATTTCGTCGTTCCGTGTACGCTTGCAGAGCCAGCGAGACCCAGTTTTAGTGTACATAATTATATAAATATTTCTTGATCTAATTTCAGTTTATTTTATTTATTAATATTAATTATTAATTATTTTATCGCAAATATGAATTTAAGTGCACTTCAGTACGTTTCTATACGATAATTATAATGTATTGTCTTTTACTTTCTACTATACTACTTACATAGTAGAGAGGAAGTGTTATAACGCTGCATCAAAAAACGATGTTTCCTTTTTAGGGTATATTATTCGTAGTAACCACCAATAAGGAAATATAGAACGATCAATATCTGACCTTTAATTCTTATTTGAACAAATACGCTGTTTTTCTCCAATATCAGTTTAATTTCAAACCATTAAATGAAGCTGGAATTAATTGACGATTGATTACACTATTCTCGCTATTAAGTTAATTCTAGTCTGAGGGCATAATACGTACTTTCGGAACGAGAGAAAATACACAATTTCAATATTAGTGCAATAATATAAGTGACGACACAAAACCTACCAATCATCAAAATGAGAAAAAATAATTGTTAGTTTAAATGAAGTGTCATGTGTCAACTTTCATGTTATGCTCAATCCTTTTCAATGCTATTAATTTAAAAAAATTACCAATGAAGAAGTGCAGCAAGATTCAAGTTTATTGACGAAATCTTTCCATTTACTTTTGCTATGTTCGAACTAAAAAATAAAGAAATAATTACTAGTCGTAAAATCGGGAGGTACTTCGAAACGCGGAGAAAGGATTGTGGAGTGATATTTTAAAAGCACTCAATGCAATTCAAATTAGGTGTTGTTATTGTTTATATTAAAGTATAGGTGTCAGGCAAGTTATATTATCAGAAACACAATTTACTTGTTATAATATTCACAATCAGTTTCAACCGAGCACCGGTTGGAGGAAGAAAAATAATAACTAGGTAATTATCATGTTATGTATGATCGTTGCACGTTCAGTTAAATGAAAAACGAAATCATTGTACTGGACATTGGTTTGGGATCCATGATTAAAGCCGTACGCACTCTAATGCTATATTTCATCCAGTTGTACGAACATTATTACCATAGGCATGAAACGATTATTTCCTGTCATTCCTCTCCCTTAGATCAAGTCCCATTAATCTACTTTTTTACCATTATTTCTCTCTCACTCACTAATTTCCTTCAAATAATATTCATTCACGGTCTCTTTTAGCATATCACAATTATTTTCATTCTTTTCATTTCCTATTAATTTTACCCCGTTTAGTTTTTGTACCGTACACTTACATTTCATAATTATCGCAGTTGTTCTCATTTTCCCCCGATTGTTCTTCGACATTCATCGACCCGTTCCTGTCAATCCCTCAACACACCTCGCATCCAGACAAAAGTGTTTACTTGACTTGGGCCTCCCCTTTAAAGTAAATACAATACTTCACATCAAATCATTTTCTCGATCCACTTTTGTTTTTAGCATTTACAGTTGATCATCCTTTCCAGACACATTGCACTATCTTCTCTGCTCTTATGGAGTCATCACCCACATCTTCCTTTTCAACTTCGATCCGCCACACCGCATCGTTCCGTCTCGTCCCACCTCCCCGCGCTTCGGTTTCACTACCCCGTCGCTGCTCTGTCCCTTCACTTCATCACCATGTCGTTCCCCCACTCCAACAGCTGACTTCCTGCCTCGTTCCTAGTATCCCGCATCCTTTGCTTCTCTGTCCTGTCACACACCGTCTCGCCATTTTGTCGCCCACTCGTGACCGCTTTCCCGACTTCGCGACTCAATCGTCACCACAACCGTCGCCATCTCGACACCCGTTGCCTCATAATTCTGTCTCCCACTCTGTGATAGTTTCCCACCTGGGCAACCACCTCACATCTATGTCGTTTCGACACACACTCCATGATTGCTCCTCCATCTTGCCGTTCTTTAGTTTTGCTAACTTATCAACTGCAGCCGCCCTAACGTTCTGTCATTCCACCACCGTCTCTGAGACCGCTTTCCAGCCCCCTACCCCGGCTCAACCACCTGCCATGCCCATCTTCAACTCTGAGACCGCTTCTTCGCCTCCGTGTCAACCTCCCCATCACTCACTTTGTGACCCCTTCATAGCCTCCAGCTCAACCACTTCCCAACCCCATCACCCACTCTGTGATAGTTTCTCCGCCTCCACCATTTACTTCTCACCCCCATCACCAACCCTTGTAACCGCTTCCAAGCCTCCGTCTCATTCCTGTCCCCAACTCTGTCACCGCTCCCCCGCTCTGAACCACCTCCCATCCCCATCATCCACTCTGTTACCGCTTCTCCGCCTCCGCCATTTACTTCTCATCCCCATCACCAGGCCTTGTAACCGCTTCCTCGCTTCCGTCTCAACCACCTCTCATCCCCATCACCCACTCCGTGTCCGCTTCCTCGCCTCCCTCCCAATAATTTCCCATCCCCTTCACCCACTCGTGTAACCGCTTCCTCGCCTCCGTCGCAACCACCTTCCATCGCCAACACCCACTCTGTCCCCGTCTCAACGCCCCGCCACCGCCGCTCCCCGCCCTTCCCTTCCGCCTCCACGCGCCGCCTCCTCCCTGCGAGCCGTGAGGCGCTGGCCGCTACGCTGCCAATATCTGTCCCCGTTCCGAGATCGATGGGCACGTTCTAGTGGACGGGATATGAACCCAGTAATGCCCCACATACTTTTCCAATATATTGCTTATTTCTCATAAAATCCCCGTCGCGTTCTTTTACAGCCTTTCTTCGTCCGGAAAGAGAGCGATGTTTTATGTGAAATTGTATGCCAACTATAGCGAACGCACATATTGTTTACATTTCTTCCCCCGGGGTAATATCCGGAGCGCTATTGTCTAGCGTCTCCAAACGACAAATCGGCCAAACAAAGACACACAAATAGCGCGACTGTTTGAAAAAGAATGTTTTTAAACCTAAACAAAGTTCTTGAATTTTCTTAGGCGATGTCATATCCTAATGGCGACCGAGCTAATGTAATACGTTCTTGTAATAATGTAACAAAAGACGGGAAAACGCATTTCGGAATCGCTCGAAAATTAATCTTTTAAGATACGCTGTAAAATGTTATGGGCAAAGAAACTGCACTCCACTAGGGCAGATTAAACGGGGAACCAGTCATCCATTTGTAGAGGCGGGGTGGCAGCAGCGGGGGCAGGGAGGGGGTGGGGGATGGGTGAGTGGTGGCGGGTGCGCGGGGCTTAAGCGAGCCACTGCTTCATCCGAAGCTACTACCGTCCCCGGAGAGAGAGGCGGCTCTACTAAGTTGCTGTGGTGGGGACGGCAGGCGAGAGATAGCAGGACGGAATGAGAAAGAAGAGTTGTGCCGCGGGAGAAGAGTGGATGGAGTTAAGCAGTGTGTTCAGCTTCTTAAATTTATCAGTGGACAAAGTGGTTGCTTTTGATGGAAGTTTATGTGTGAATTTGTCATTTCAACTCGGTAATTACCTAATGTTTTGAAAAATTCTAATTTGTCATTTGCAACATTTGTGGGAAGGATTTGATCTAAGAGTTCAAAAATGTCTCTAAAAGAATCTAATCAAACTATGCGTCATTAAGATATGCAGGAAAAATAATGAACGAGACTAATGGATAAATTGACAGCCTTTGGAGCTCATGAAAACGAAGGGCGATGCCATGTGGTTAGTAATCACCAGAAAAGGTGTGTGTGAAGATACAGTAAAATGAATGAAAAGAAGAGAATAAAGCCAGCATTAGAGACTGCACAGTATTAATACTATGCTGAGAATAAATCCAGCGCTAGAGACTGCACGAAATAATGCGAATGGAAACAAATCAATTCGATCGAGTTCATGTGAATCCGGTGGCTTAGAAATTCAAAGTACGTTCATGGAAAAGTAGACTGAAATTTGATACACTACTTGAATGATTTATCGGAACAACGTAATAGCTATTTTGTCGTGTAGTACCTACATATTTTTACGTTGCTTTGGATTCGTAATACCCTAATCAAATGGTTTTTCTTCGCTAGAAAGTTGGAAAGTAGTCAGTCCTTTCAAATTCGCGACCATACGTACTGAAAAGAGGTAAACTTACTATCCATATAAAAGAAGACGGTTATTAAAATGGCGTCAAAGATAAGTAGAATAATTTACAAAGAAACTGAGGGACACAGATTAGCTTGCCAGATTCATCGAGAATTGACGTGCTTTTCTGACAGAGCATGTTACGCAGTTGTCAGTGTAGAAAACTAGAAAGCGGATGATGGACGGAGGCCGTGATATATGAGAAATGAGTGCACATGTTTGATGCTGTGATATGCTGAGCCGGTGGAACAGGAGGCGGAACTGCAGACCAAAGAGAGAAGGGATAGAAACAGGGTACAGAGACGGGAATGTATGGAGATGCTTAAGGAGGGAAAGATATGGAGACGGACAAAACTGGGCTTGAAATGAGTAAGATTCAAAGCCTGGATTAGAAGGAAGCAGACCTAGCAGAGGATGAGAAAGCAACATGCTTTGAAAGAGCAGAGAGGGAGAGGGACGAAAAGGGTTAGGGAGAAAAAGGAAAAGGGTGTGGTTGAGAGCTGGTAGCAGATAAATCCAGAACGGTAAGAGAAGAATGGTGCAGCAAGCTGAGGAAGAAGAGACGAAGGTCGGCCGGAGACAAAGTTGGATCAAGCCGTGGGCAAGCAAAAGCAAGGCATAGAGCGTCCACTGGAGAAGGAAGCGGAGGCAAAGGAAAACGCGAGGACGAAACTGGAACAGTAATGTTAACGGATCGTGGCCGAGTCGAGCAGCAAGAAAAGGCAGGAGCCGAAGACGGGGTGGCGTGATGAAGCAGGATGCGACAAGGGAGTGTAGGTGGAGATGGGGCGGACCGGAGTCCGCGTCGGGACACATGGAGGGCGAGACGGGTCACATGCGTGGGCGGCGGAGGCGCGGCGTAGCGTGGCGTGGAGCGGCGCGGCGCGGCTCGGCGCGGCGGGCGGACTGAGTGGCAGCGACACCCGGCCGCCGCAGCAGCCGAGTTTTTGACCCGCTGGAAATCGTCCAAAACCCGAAGGGAGGGCATGCGTCTCCGCCTTTCATCTGCGAAGTGCTGCCGCCGCCGCCTCCACGGCCCAGCGGGAGCGACGGTCACGCGGAGCCCTCTCCCTGCGGGCGCTTTGTATGAAATCGTAATGGGAGATTTGCGCACCGGAATGAATTTATGTTGGCTGCGCGAAGACCCTGCAGCGGCCACGGCTCTCGGATTATGTACTCAGTGACACCTTATTTTGCGCCCTAGTCAGTTAACTGCTGCCGACTTAACGCCGCGCTTTCAAAGACACTCTTGCCGCGGTTGAAACTCGTAAACATGCAAGTATTTTGTATGTGGACATCTTAGTGGAAAATGTACAAGAACTTGCACTCGAAATCCAACAAGCGAACATGTTTTCGATAAACGAGCAAAATGTCGTTTAGTCACTATGGACAACACGAGTTATTCATTGTGTTTAATATTCTTTAATTTAATCAAATGTTTTATCCTGATTATCAGCAAACTGCAATCAAAATATCTTGCAACACTATTCAGTTTTGACTCTTCCAAATCAATTTGGAATTTTTTAAGTCATAGAACAGATACAACTTTTTTGAATTCGTAAAAACTGCCAATAAAACGATACGAGTACAAGGTTTTAACTTAAAAAGAATGTTTTAAGGAATATATTGTCTGTCATTTCGTTATTAATGCCAAAAAGATTCTGATCTTTTTTCTAAACACACACATTCATAATATTTTCCAGTAATTTATTTTCGTTAATTGATAGTTTTGATCCTTTTCAACTGAGTTGTCCAGATGATTTTAATACGTGTGTATTATTAGACCAAGATTTTTGTTCTAATGGCTTTTAATTTTGACAATTTTTTTCTTTGAAATGCTACTCAATAGTTTTAAAATTTTAACTGTTTTTAACTCCAATCCTGGATCTAACGTAAGACACAATTTTCAAAACATACTTTAATAAGGGTCGAAATTAAAGTAAATAAATTTTAAAAAATAGTGTGAATTTGTGTGTTTTGGAGCTAGAAACGAAGTAACGTAGGTTTATCTTTTGTTATACTATTTTAACCATACAGAAGATTCTCAGTTTCATAGTACTGAATATCCAATACCTAAATTTAAATACTTTCCTTTTGAGAAAGGTGGAAATTCTGAAACAACATTTTTCATATCTTGGGTTGTAAAAACTGTAGTACATCTTTCAACTTAACTTACTTTTAAGTCTTTTCAAGGGAGCTCCGCATGGGAAGACAATCATTCTAAGTCCACTAAGGAACTGGTTCGAAACTTAATTTCCTCGAAATGATATCTGCATTCTAAACATTAATGTGGTGTACAATTCATTTGAAATTTCTCATAATTTACGTAACAGTATGTTTCCGAATTATTTACATTTCAAACGTTGAGATAAAAAGGATTTTGCTAATAAACGTTAAATTTTATTTATATTCTGCAGATGTTGTAAGCGTTTTCTGTTGTATGGGTAAACACATGCACGATGTCAAAGACTTTAACCATGTATCTTATTTGTATATATTGTTAACAAAATTATTTTGAAAAAATTAACAATAACGATAACAATAATAATGTATTGAATTTAATAATATGATTTCCATGTAAATTTCTTTTTGGCAGAAGTGTTCATTTATTTCTTCACTTTCGCAGTTTTTTACTTTCACGACAGTAACGTACAGCCGCAACATCCTCCCGTAACATGCTTCCCGAGCGCAGAGACGAACCGTTCGGAACCGAATCCTCCCAAGTCGAGCGGCGTCGCGTATAAAAAGATTGAGACGTGGCTCAGGCAGCTTAATGCGCGTTATGTAACGGATAAGACAAACATTCGAAATGGAAGCTTTTACGTTTAGAAGCTGCTGATAGAGGCCTGGGACGTACGTTTTCACACCGGCCTCTGATACGTTGATGCCCGTGACGAGGCTGAGTGATTCCTTCTTTCAAATATTTACGTCAGCTGCTATGCGGATCTACTCCAGGTCCCAGGGCTGAGATGATGTATCTTTTTGAACCGAATACGATGCAAACCGTTTGGTAGACTTGAAACGCTTCCTCGCGCATGTAATTTCCTTTCCGATGCAAGTCAAGATTTTCGGTATAGTAACGAAAAAATGTTGATGAGATTAGTTTGCAATTTTCTTTTCTTGATAAATACTGAACTAAAAGATGGAACTTGAAAATAGAATACTTTACGCAAGCGAGTGCAGTGACATTATTCGCACTATTATATCGGTTATAAAACAACTGATTGTTATCACCGTCATGTACGGACAAATGTTAAAATTACGACACATTTAACAAATTTTGAGAGTATATCGTTAATGGAATGTTTCAGAACACGACGAGAATTATGAAGCGAATATTTTCATTAATCGTAGTATTTATAAGCATATCTAAGTTGCATAAAAAGTATTGTGATTTTATAAATTTATTCAAGTGATTCTTTCAGCAATTACCATATTATTGATCAAACTGCTGCGTAATTGAAGTTCACATCTGGGCGTCGATTCCGCGAATTCATATCGCGTAATGTATTTCCACGTATCCATTGCGGAAGTACTTAAAACGAAACGGTGCTGTGCATCGGTGGACGGGCCTGCTTGCCACCTGGCGCGAGGCAAGCTGGAATTCGCAGCACCGAGATCTGGCTGGCGTAAGTACAATCAGGGCGGAGATAGGGCGGGGTATGGCACGGGGCCCGGGGCGGCCCACAGAGCACTTGGGAGTGATTGAGCGCGGCGTTTTGTCATCATAAAGGGCGGAGCGCGCGCCAGACGCGGGATGGAGGGGAGAGGAGGTGGAGTGGGAGCGGGATGGAATGGGGGAGAGGAAAATGGCCGCTGGTGGGAGGTTGAAGAGGTGATGGAGTAGAGTAAGTATGGGCGTGGCGGGGTTGTGCGAGGAGGTGAGGAGGACAGTATGATATGTGAAATTGCGATGTTGGGCGTAGATGGGGAGCATGGTGAGCGGAGGTTGAGTTGAAGTTGGGAAAAGAGATGGAAGGGGAATGGACGCGATAGATTAGTGGGAGTAGGGGGAGGAATATATGAAATTGCAAACTGCATTGGCGCGCAGATCTGATGATAGAATTCAGAGAAGGATGGAAAACATCGGTGTCTGAAGGGGTGTTTGGAGAATGGAGATGAGCTTTGTGAGATCGTGTGAAGGGGAGAGCAGTACACGAAGAACTGATATACTGTCCGTTGGCTAAGAGACCGGATGAAAGTGGCTGCGGGAAACAAATGGGAAATCAGAGGTTGGTGTGAGTCTGGTTGCAAATAGGATATTGCAGCTATATATTCAAACCAAAGAGTGGAAGTCAGTCGCAATGGTTGGATCACTCCAAACGGGGCGTGGTGGAATAAGACCAGGATGAGCGAGAGATAAAAATTGCGCTGCTGTTCGGGACGATCACCAGTGAGCGGTGCCAAGCCTCGTACACTTGCTCCCGGTGGACTGATCTCGACCTGTTACAACGTGACACATTCTGCAAGTGCGAGTTTTCGGCCAATTTTTGAGATACGTGTAATATAGGATGGTCAATTATAAACTGCGATTGGGGAAATGTTGAAAGAGAATAAAAGTGTACCATTTCCATAGGCGGTGTGCTACATGTCAGGAATAATTCACATTTATTCAAACCTGTAAATTATAGCAATGAGTTGACGAGAAATCTTAATGAATGCTATTTTTATATATTCTGATGATATTATTCGACATCATATAATGCCTTAACATTGCTGACATACAACTGCCAGATAAATATACGTAAAATGGGCGTACTAGAAGATATACGCCTACGTCCTCGTGAAATAATATAACTTGACGATAACCTATCTCTTTCTTTTTCGCAACATATGATCAAAAACCAACATTCTGCCCCTTTCCCTCACTAGATCCAAACGTGTCTTTGCCGCTTCCGCGACCGCCCTCCCCACATCTGCCACCCCCGCCGCCGCATTCACCAGCGCCGCCGCCGTCGCCGGCAACGTCGGCGTCAGCGTCGCCGTCAGCGCCGCCGCCGTCGCCTCGTCAAACACGCGGTTTAATCAAACCGAATAGCGGAACCCAGCCGCGAACCGGTCATTCCATTAACGAGCCTCGCGGGACGGCCAGCGAGAATGGGACAAACGGGCTCGAATTTTGGGAATTGGAACCGAAACGCAAACGTGTCGATGAACTTCCCCGAAATAAGCTCGCTTTTAACTGTAAACGGCTTCAAAGCAGTGGAAGGATTCTTTTCTGTTCCTTTTTTTTTCATTTCACTGACTGGGGAAAGGGATTGGACGGGTCCGTTTCCAGAGGCTAAACGCTGCATTAAAAACAAAGTGAAATGGCGTGTGAACCGGCGCGTTTCGCTTCTCTAGTAACATGCCTTTCCGTTCAACTGCAGCAATAATGCATAGAAATCCATCTGACAGCCTGATATTTTCTCGTAATGGTTGTAATTGTGTGAAAAGCAAAACAGTGTTTCGGACAATTAATTTTTTGCCTATAGAGAGAAAACGACGAGGAGAAAAAAGTTTAATATGAGAGAAGTTGATAATGCGTTGGCAGAGAGATAGAAAGGAGTGAAATAAAGTGCACATACGTTTATGGAAGACATTCGGAAATTTTGAAAACTGTTTCCTTCTAAAGTATGGCTTTTTATGTGAAGAACATTTTCAGAAAATTGTTGCATTGGAAACGAAACGATGAGTTGGTTTTGAATATTACTTATCCTTATATGAAATGAACAAGTTACAAAAACTGAAAAACTTACATGAAATGAATCTTTGGAGTATTTTATTACAGTTTCCAAGAACTGGAATTATTACGAAGTCAATGCATTTTATACCACAATAAAATAATTGTAGGTAAGTTCGTGGAAATATTGCTGGAAGTACTTCACAGAAATGTATAGGGAAAATCTTTCGATTTCCACAACTGGTATAGTATTAAAATTACCTTGGACGAATATCAAAGAAACCGGTAATTACAAGAACGTCTGCTTGGAATTAACCTTACAAACAATGTAGTACACAACACAGCAAGATTAAAGGATTTTAAACGAAAACAAAAAAAAACAACAGATCTGGTAAACGACGATAATGGAGTGGCTAAAAATCAACTAAAGATAAAGGCGAAATATTCACCCCCAAGTTCTTCCTGTCGGTGGGGGCCCAAACACGCACCCTTCCCCGACGAATCGTCTGCACCCCTAGGGCGACTGCACGGGCCTGTTATTTATTACTTCATTACCCGTATTATACAAAATACCTTATGGAGCATTAGGCGCACGGGCGGAAAGAAAGCGCCGGGAGCCCCACTGCCGCCCACGCCGCCCCTCTTCCCTCTGTTACTACTTCCGTCTCTACCTCCGTCCTCTCTCCTCCTCCATTTCTGTCCTCACCTCCAACTCTGTCCCCGTCTCTTCCTTAACCCTCGCCCCCTTCCTCGCCCCGCCCTCACCTCCTCTGATTCGGCCCTCAGCTTTGCCTCTACTCTCATCTCCGCCCTCACCTCTTGCAGTGCCTCACCTCCACACTCGTCTCTATCCTCACCTGCACCCTCACTCTCACCCTCGCCTCCATCTTCGCGCCCACCGTCCTCCACCCTCACCTCTTCTCCCGCTTTGTCCCCGCCTCCGTCCTCGCCCCGCCCTCACCACCACTCCCGATTCGGCCCTCAGCTCCGCCTCTACTCTCACCTCCGCCCTCACCTCTTGTAATGCCTCACTCCCCACTCTCGCCTTCACACTCGTCTCTATCCTCACCTGCACCCTCACTCTCACCCTCGCCTCCACCATCGCGCCCACCGTCGCCTCCAGCCTCATCTTTTCTCCTGCTTCTGTCCCCGCCTCCGTCCACGCCCAGCCGTCGCTCACGCTCCCGGCGAGGCCGAACAGCTGGATAATTTGTCCATAATTCAATTGCGGGTGGAAATCGCTCTAGTCACGGAAGAGAATGGTGCCACCCCCGCTGTCCCCGTATTCGCGCTCACCTGAGCGCAGGTGCAAGTGGTGGAAAACCAGGTGTGTGCATCTGTGTTGGGAACACGCGAGGTAAATTGATCGAGACGCTTTTTTAATATCATGGATCTACATGCTCCAATGCGATGTTCTTAACGGGATATTCGCAACCACGTTCGTACAATTGATTCTTGGCCCTCTTGATAATCCTGTAATTACGAACGCTCCACAACTATCACAAATTGAACACATAGTTGTCTTACGCGATGTTTTGATCCACAAAACTAGGGAGATTGTCATCGTAGCCTTCCGTACAATTTAGGTCCGCAAAAACTGTAAAAATTTAATTTTTATGCTATATTTATCAGGAATTTAATGTAAGCGGTGTTGCGAGCACGTTGGTAATCACCGATGAAATGCAAAAGATATGACACGCAGGGTTGCAGGTCACAAAAGAAGCGTAATCGCTATGAGAATTATAGGAATGAGTTGATTGATAAATTTCTTACGTTAGGGGGAGAATTTGGCAACTCCTCTTTCGTAGTTTCGACCATAATTATTCCTACGAGTTTTGGTACAGCTGAAGGGGAAAAATGTGTCAAGCGCTATCTGTTCATGCTTTTTTAATCTTTCACTCTTTCTTTCATTATCTTTTACTCTTTTTACGTGGATCTACATAAACGTTTCTCAGTTATGATTAACCATTTTTTTTTCAGAATCTCCAATTGATCTTTCTATTATTTTTTGGTTCATCAATATCTATCATATTAACGCACATCTAAATAATTTACATCTAGGATTAATTTTAATCTCCAATGTCCTCTTTTATTTTCATTCACTTCACCCTTGAATGTTTTCATTGCAACATGTAATCTTTTTTATCGCTGCGCTTGCACGAAAATAGGAGAAGCATTTGTCTTATTTTAGATCACTATTTCGTTTTTCGAACTACCGCGACGCTTTTCAGGCGGCTACTCTTGAGGTAGGAAACTTTCTGGTAGGAACCTTCTGTTGCGCTTTGAGCTTCTACTATCCGATGGATACTAACATGCTCTTTGGCACAAATCCACTCTAACTCGAAGGCCCGTTTTGGCAATAACCATTCTTTATTTCGATCCATCAAAGTCCTTAAGCCTGCAAGGGCGTTCATCTTTATAATAACTTAATGTTTTTTTAGCTAGGTTGAATTCAGCGGCTGTGTGAAGGAGAATTTTTGCGGTCCGCTGCCCTGCCCAGTAATATTCCGTGGTTTCTCCGGCGAATGCCAGAGCAGTACCCTAACGGACCACGTAGGATCTGTCCTTCCCCTTCCTTGTAATACACTCACCGCTTACTTAACCGCACCGAAGTTACGTGCCCTACATTACCACACATGACGGGAGATCGGTCGATTGGGATGTGCCCCTTTGATGTAATATCTGGTTGGGAAACACCGCACACTGACGTGTAGATCGGCTGGATTTCATCACCCAGTGGGGGAAGAACACCACCACCTCCCATGATAAAACATGCACCACACTAACGGGATTTCTGACCATGACACACCCGGGAACACGAAATAATCAATTAGATAATCAATCAACCTCACCTTCAGCAGAGCACTTCCTCACTCCGCGGTGCGGTGTTGGCGGATCTTCGCGCTCACCCTTTCGCTCTCCGAAGCGCTCCCCCCCCGCCCGCCCTCGCACTCTTCCATGGCTTAATCTCCGAGGCGGCGCGGCGCGGCGCGGCGCGGCGCGGGTGCTGGCGGGCGGGCGGGCGTCCTAACGCGGGAGCTCTCCTCCGCGATGTTTACTCCTCGTCGGGCAGGATAAACAGCGTAGGGCCGACGGCCGTCCCTCCTCGCCACTCTCCGCCCCGCACCAATGCTCGAATCCTAATGCGCGCCACTCCGCGCGGATTGAGGTATCGAGGCGGCCGTGAACGGCGCCGAAGAGGAGGAAAAATAAACCTCTGAGTGGCCGTGGCATGACTGCCTTCGCTGCACTGTGCACTTCGGTGTTGAGCGAAGTGCTGGCCGATGAGTAAGACTTTCGAATCAGGAGGATTGCGTTTCTGTTCGTTTTCTGCGAAAATGACCCAATTTGAAACCTCATGATTTGACTCTTACATTTAGAGATGAATTAAAGTAAATTATTTTATGAAAAGCAGTTCCCAGATGTTGCTCTTGATATTATTAGTTTTAATTTTTAACCACGTCCATTTTTTCCATCATGAAATACGGCAAAGGAGGTGAATTAATGTCGTTCATATCTATGAATTACTTTGAAATATACTTCTGTAGGAGTTACGCCCAGCAAAACCAATTACTTCAGGTCCTGATCGAAATTCTACCCCCTTCCACTCCTAGGAAGTCTTGATGTACGATGTTCAGTAGCACATCCCGACGTGGAGGACGGCTGACAGAAAATGAAGTAGCAGCGACGGCGGCTGCGGCTGCGGCTGAGTGGGCCTAAGCCATTGGCGCTGGGCGGATGCGGCGGCGCATTAAGCTAATTAGCCAGTCTGCACGGCTCTTCCCCTCGCAGCCCCGCCACCCCGCACGCCCCGCGCCTCGTCTGTGGCGGCGCGGGGTGTCTTTGTGCGCTGTCCTTCAATCCGGTCTTTCATCATTCATAAGTCGGCGGGCGTCGGGCGCTCGGCGTGTTGCCGCCGCCGCCGCGCCACCTGTAAGCCTCTTTGCGGCCGCCGAGGACGGATAATGGCTCGCTAATGCGGCGCCGCGGCCAAGGAGCGCGCGAAGCCGCGGAGATGCCACGCACGGCGCGCGGGGGTGGAGGGGAGGGGAAGGAGGAGCGGGGTGGGGGTGGGAATTGACGGTTCCGATTGAGCGTTTGTGAACTGATCAGTGGCTGCGTTATGCTGCATTAGGTTTGTGTTTTTTAGTATTTGCTGATGCGCTGTTGGAGCTTGTGTTGACGGAGGTGGTCTTGCGGAATGTGGCCTTTTCCGCTAAATGATGTTACTACATCGATTGTGGTGATCATACCAGATTGTATTAGTATACGTGCTTCTCTAATGCACCTTTAAAAGCATGCAAATCATAAAAGACAGCCACTAACTCTCCCCTTTAGCTAAGTATTACCAAGGCACCAATAGAAAATTCACCGCGAAAGTCATTGATCGTTGAGAAGGGCATGATATGTGCTAAACTGGAGCATAATTTTCGTTTTTATATCACTCCAATTATGAACTATTAGCCACTTACGAGTTGCTTCTCGTTCTTTAAACAGTCGGAATCAATATTTCTTAATGATAAAGGTTTAAAATACTTCGTAACACTATTCTATTAGGTATCTAAAAATGTTCATCCTCCTAATTACTTTGAGCACAGCATATCAACTACCTATATAAGCTTCGTTATATTTTCCTTCCATCTCACATCACTGCCTGCTTCATTTTTGGTGAACGAAACCCTTCAGCGGTAATCATACCATCTTGCGCAAGATATATGCTTGAAGCATACTATTGCGTCACTTCCATCAGCCTTGTCTTGAAATGTTCGTCAGTAAAAGTAGAAGCTACCAGTTCGTCACACCTTCCTTCTCGCTGCCAAGTTGAAAGCTCCCAGACAACACACGTCTGTTAAACGTTGGCATATTTATCACGAGTGCGCCGCCAGCAAGATGGCTCGGAATGTGCTTTCGAGATAAGCAATTAACAAATCGTGTTACCATCCATTCATAATCTGATGGAGGCATTAGGTTCACATGCAAATCCTGAGCCGCTGGAGGCGGCACACCCTTTTTTCATCACTAGATGGAGCTGCGAAGTGCACTAATAAAATATTTACCCCACGTCGCACGTATTTCCCGCGTCATGTATTTATAAAGGAGGCATTTTCCCTCACTGGGTGGGATGGTTTTCATCAATATTAAACTAGAAGAAATTGTTTTCGAAACATAATAGAACATATTTTTGAAACAATGTATTGTAATGCACATAAGAGCGTGTTAGTATCGTTTCTGGCAGGGCAGAGTTGGGGGGGAAAAAGCAAGCACTCCCAACAAGTTGATGTGGAGTAGGGGTGCTTTTAGTACGAGTGAGATGGATGTATTCATTTTGAATCTGAGTAAGAGAGTGAGCGGATAGAAAGGCACTCAAATGCTTTTAGAGCGAATGAGTTTTATCCCGTAGTCAATACAGCGCCGGGACGGGGAGGGGCGGAGCGGGGTAGGAGCGGAGGGGGCCGAGCGGGGGAGGCGGGACGGCGTGGCGGGGAGAGGAGTGGAGGGGAGGGAAAGGGGCGGGGAGGGGCGGAGGCGCCGGCTTGAGACGCTGAGGCGGAGGCGCCTCGACGCCCGAAGCCGTCGCCGCCGCCGCCGCCGCCGCCGCCGCCGCCGCCGCACGGGAGGGGGCGTGAGATGAGGAGGGAAGGCTCAGCGGGCGAGCACGCGAGGACGGGCGGCCAAAAAAGCAGACTGTAACTCATACTCGAAGTTTTCTTTAGCAGGAAATGGGCAAGTGCATTACGACACATTGCTTAAAAACGTATGTTGTATTAAGTTTGGAAAAAATCTGGTTAAATATTAATGTAAATCATCATTCCCAAAGAAGTAATAAATTTGCTTATTTTGTTTTTCCAATTGACACGTTTTTCCAACTGTTTTTCCAATTGACACGTAATATTAAGTCCACGAATAGAGGTTCTTTGCAGTTTTAAAATTGTCATTATAATGGGAGCCATTCTTCAATACTATTAAAGTTCTGACTGTAAGGATGGCTGTCATTTTCATGCAGGAACTTGTTAAAGCATTCACTGTTTTCGCTTTAAGGTAGGCCAATGACATTTGAAAACAGGTGGCCTAGAAATTGGGAGTGACTAAGAGAGGTGTACTTCTTAGGGAGATCAAACTTTTGCATTATATTTCATTTATATAAGTTCAATTCAAATCGTGGAAAAGCTGTTTGGGCTTAATAGAGAAATTCTGTCATACTTTTAAAAAAATGTTCGACTTGTAAAGAAATGTTTTAAGTTTAATGTATTAGTAAGTTATGTATGTAGATCCTTAAATAAGCGTAAATGTCTAGTTTTTACAGTAATTATAATTAAAGATAAATATTTATCTAAAAGTACTTGAATGTCAGTCAATGCATATAAATGTTTTTTATCCATACTACATTCCCCTTTTGATCTTTCAGCGGGTAACAAACCTAAACCTCATCCCATTGCTTGTAGCGATTTTGTCCTCTGGAACGTGGCGTTGCCGCGCACTGCGGTGTGGCGCCGGCGCCGCGGCCGCGGGGGCGGGGGCGAGGGCGGGAGCGCGTGCCTGCACTCGGCCCGTAGCGGAAGCTTCCTTCCCCTTCCGTCTCTCTCGCGCGCCCTCTTCCTTCTTCCATCTCCCCCGCGGGCGGGCGAGCGGGCGCCCTCTCTCACCCCACGGGTCACCTGACGGATCACCAACATCCCTCCCCACTCAATTCCATTCCGGCGCAGTTCGCAACCCCCTGATATGTGTCCCTGCAGCGTATCTTAAAAAAGCTTCCATATGCTCTCCCCGTACTTGTGTAAATAAAACTGAAGGTACAGGATGCGTCGCAAGTGCAGGTCCTTCACGAATTTATTCGCGGAGGGAGCGAGAGGGGTGCGGCGAGGGGAGCGGCGGGGAACGTGCCCGGAGAGAGCATACCTTTCGCATTTACTGTATTGGTAATGGAAGAGTTTCGTGCACTTACTTTCGCGTTTCCCAGATACAGCTGCTACGCCGAGAAATGCTTTTTCAATTTGAGCCGCGTTTAGAGCACTGTATTTCTCGATGCTTTTAAAAGGTATTCCTAGTATGAGTACCGCGATAATCAAGCGCGTATTTTCACGTACCACGTGACTTTTCTTTTCATTTATTTCCACCATTAATTTTTTTCTTCTTTTTTGCCTCTTTATTTCTTTCTTTCTCACCTTTCATCTCCCATTCGCGTATCCTCTCGAATAAAGAGAATGTTTATCGACATTTTTTCGTGCGCGACGGTATCCATTTGCGTCCCATTTTCTTATTTCCTACTTACGGGGTCGAGTTACTTGTCTTGTTGGGTGTCTCGAAAAGCAGCTTAATCGCGGGCCGGAACGCTCACGTGCAGCCCGCTGACGCGTCCAGGCCCCCCGTCCTTAAAACGTGGGCCGACGTTCCTTCAGAGGCGCAGCGCCATTAGACAGAAAGCTTCCATTAGATTCCGTGCTTTCTGGACGCTTTCTGACGGCCGCTGGCGGGCTTCTAGGGCGGAGCGGCGCAGGGGGAGGCGGTGAGCGGAGCGGCGGGGAGCAGCAGGGAGCAGCAGGGGAGCGGGGGGTGCGGAGGGGACGGGGCGGGACGGGAGCGGAGGGCTGCGGATGCTCGGCTTCTCGCGCTGCTCCAAGTGGATGGAGGGAGATCGAGGGCACCCAAGTGCCTGTGTCTGTTTCGAGATGACGACGAGGGCGACTGCGACTAGCACGGTGACGTGGTGATGTTTTGAAGCGCAGGTCTTATTTACCTTCATTGAAATGTTTGTATTCATTAGTGACATTTTAAACAACGATAAACGAAATAGTATTTACTTGTCTAGCAAATGATTCCTGTCTTACAGAAAATATTGAAAAATGTTTGCTGTAAAGAAACTTGAAGTTATTTTTTTACAAAATCATAAAATTCATTATATCACTAAGTTATCATTCACAAAAAGAGAACATGCAGTCTATATTTATGTAATTTCTAAAGAATGGAATAAATTACTTTCCAAGGATTAATTCTATATTTTGATCTTGCTCACAATGTATTGTGTGACTAGTGGCTTCAACGATATTCCTAAAAATAAAATATACTTATTTCTATAAAAACTTACGTGTCTATTTTGTGACGGCATTTCAAGAGAATAATTTCTTGGCATTGCCCCGATTACAGATTTTGTTTGTAAGTTGGTGTTCATGACCGGTGATTGACGTTATATAAATGATTTACGGAGGAACTGTTTTGATATTGTGTAGCAAAATAATTGATTCAACTCTATGTAATCCTGTCAATTGGTCTATTGGTGTTTTGTATTCTGTTAGTGGTTGTAAAGGAATGTATTGTTTCTATTCCCCCGTTTTTGTACCACTAGAATTGACAAAGAGGATTGGATGTGAAGCACGGCGGGTACGGCCGAGTGTGGGAGAGGGGATGAAAGCGGGAGGGAGAGCCTAGACGCCGGGAAGAGAGGCCGAGTGAGGAGCGGGAACCGGGAAGAGAGCCTTTGGAAGTGAGGAGGGTGTCGAGGGAAGCAAGGTTGAGGAGTGAGGAAGCTGTCGGGGCGGAACAGCAGAAAGGGCAAGGAGGGAGGGAAAAGCATGAACCGGGAGAGTGTCGCAAGAAGCGGGGATGGGGTCACGGGAGGTATCATGGTAGTGGAGAAACGTGGGAAGTGAATATGACGGAACGGGAAGAGAGGAGGGTAAAGCGAGAAGCGCGAAGCAGGAGGGCGAAGTGGGAAGCGGAGAAGGAGGAATAAGGGCACGACCGAAGGGGAAGCGGGGCAGGCGGAGCTGGAAGAGGGAAGGCGCAGCGAGTTGCGGGCGAGAAAGGGCAACTAGAAGCGAGGAAGACGAAGTGAGAAAATCAGAACTGGAAGCGGGAAAGACGAGCTGGAAGCGGGGATTGCGGAGCTGGAAGCGGAGGAGGCGGAGACGGCGTAGACAGAAGCGGAGAAACCGTAGCTAGAAGCGGAGAAGACGAAGTGGAAGCGGAGAAGGCGTGGCTGAAAGCGGAGAAGGCTTAACCTGAAGTGGAGAAGGCGAAGTGGAAGCGGAGAAGGCGTGGCTGGAAGCGGAGAAGGCGTAACCTGAAGTGGAGAAGTCGTAGCTGGAAGCGGAGAATGCGGAGTGAGAAGCGAGGAAGCTGGAGCGGGAAGTGGGCATGGTGAACTGGAAACGAGGAAGGCGCAGCTAGAAGCGGGGGAAACCAAGCTGGAAGCGGGGAGAGCGGAGTGGGAAGCGTGGAAGAGGGATTGGGAAGCGAGCCGGGCGGGGGCAGGGGTGGGGTGCTGTTGCCCGGTCGGCGCCTAACTCATTTCCGCGGCCGCGTCTTGGAGGTCGGCCGGCGGCAGCGGACTGGGCACCGCTCGGAGCGGAGGGGGTGGGGCTACTCGGCGCTCGAAGCCAACCCTTTGTTGCGCTCTGGCCGATAGCAGCGCTTTAATTATCTCTTCCAAATACATTTCGACCTCTTATTCCTCCTCTGGCTTCTCCTCCAAATAGTTCTGCCCTGCCTCCGCGATTCCACGACTCCACCCGTGGCTTCCTTCTCGACAGCCTCCGTCATCACTTCAGCCACAATCCCACCACAGTACTACAGCCTTACGTGACCCATTCCTCCCTCCCCCAATCACCAATTTCTCTAAATGTTCATCTGCGCATTCTCCTATACACCTCCAACATTTTTCCAGTTTCCAAACATCTCCACATTTCGATAAATCTTCTCTATTTCTTCTCTTTTCCAATAAATTTTCTGAACATTTCTATGTCCAATCCCTAAATACCTGACCTACTCTTCATGACGTTTCCACATTTAATTTCTTCCACCGAAAATTTCTCCCATTGTCTTTCTCCTCGATCTACTCGGTACATCTCTTTCATTACATTTTTGCAGTTCCCGTCAGCGTCTAAAACTATGCGTCTTGTTGTCTCCGCCTCGGCGCGACCCTGCGGGCCCCCTTCTGCCGCGTCGCGTCTTCAGAATTCACGACACATCCCCGACGCACCCTGCTGCTCCCCGCCCTTTTCATTTCCACTCTCCTCTGTTCTGCGCAGCTCCCCGCACTTCCGTTTCACTCATTTAATTGGCTGCTTGTTTAATTAGAGTTCCACACTTATCTCTCATGCATTATACGTGTCTCTTAACTCTATCTCGTGCGGCTTCCTTCTTTTAATGCCGCGCTTTGTGAAAAATGTGTTCGGTTCATTTCAGCCGGGTTTCTACAAATTAAAAACCGTAATTGCATTTACCGTGTGCATTGAGCCGTTTCCTTTGCCTCTGTATCCTCTAAGTTCTGCGCTTTCTCGTTCTCGTTTTCTCGTTAACTCTTTTTCCGCCTCCTCTTTCAGGCGGCTTCTTTCCTCGTGCTCCTGGCGCGCCCTGTTCCCCCGCCGTAAGCATCTCGGCAGTCGAGCGACCTTCGAGGGTTTTCTTTGGGTAGGAACTTGCGCACTTGCGCCCTCTCATTGTCTTCGTATCTGGATTCATTATTACTTTCCTGTATTTTTAACCAGAGCGGAATGAGGTTAGTTTCGCGAGCTGTAACCTACGGAATATCGTTTGCAGGAGAGAGACAGTGGGAGAAGGACGAAGTGACGTACTCGCGGGTGGAATTGGAGAGCTAGAAAATTTTGAAAATTCAGGATGAAAATTGTATTTTATTGTAATTGTTCCTATTTTAAATTCTTAATATGATTTAATAAGGAAGGGAGGAATGTAGAGGAAGGAAAGGAAGAAATGTAGTTACTGGAATCGAAACTCAACATTTTGTCTTTAAATTCATTTTTCATATTTTCATGAGCAGTAAGTAATGGATTGAAGATTGAGAAATAGATTACTCATGCAATACGAGAACTGCAAAAGTATAATTCTGGAAAATGAGATATGATCTCTTTCCAAGAACGTTGGTATCTTTAAATGGACATTGTCCATACATCAGCGAGTTACTGAACAATTACCGTGGAAACATCTCTCTAAGTGAAAACCATGATTTTCAAATTATTTTGGATTTTTGAGAGTTTGAATCTATCAAAATGATTGCCATTACGTTTTATTTGGTCTTTGATGCAGGACGAGGTATTAGCAAAGTGAAAAAATAAATTAAAAAAAAGATATCAGAAAAAATGGGCATGGAATGTTTACATTTTTGAAAATTAATAATATATCATTGAAATAAAATCATCTTAATGAAGTTTACTCAGAGGCTCGAAATGAGCTTTAGGTGAATTAAATAATTATTCAAAAAGAACGCTGATTTGTCATATAAATTAAAAAATGAAAATATTTTTTTAAAACTAAAATGACCCTTTGTAACGGAATAAAATTTCTGAATACATTAAAATCCAATTCAGTGTTTCCCATAACACGAGAGTACTCCATGGTGATTAGTAATTACGGGCATCTCTTCGTTTATCCGCATTCATCGTCACCTCCACAACATTCACGCCTCATTCTCAGCTATTTCATTCCCACCACCATTAACCCCCGCCTCTTACTCGCTCTCCTCTCCGCCTCTCGCCCCATCTCCGCCCACCGCACCATCGTACCAGCTTCTCCTCCCAACTTTCTCTCCACCTCCTACTCCATTTCCGCCCCCATCACCTTCCTCCCCTCCGCGCCCCTAACCACCTCCCCGCCTCTCGCCCCGTCCCCTCACCCCCGCCGTCCGCCCGGGCCCGCCTCTTCGCTCCATCTGCTGCCAACGAGTTGCCAGGCGCTGAACACACATCGACTCGGCCCACTTGCTCGTCGGCGAGCACTTCACACGCCGGCGTTTTTGCGACCCTGCATTAAGCATGAATGCAAAACGACTGATGTTTCACGCTTTTACGTCATTGCAATAAGCGAAGAGCTGGCGCTCGCCCTGTTCACACGTAATTTACTCGTTGTTTCAGTCCCGAGAAGTCACAGAAACGCGTTATTTCTAAAGTGTAATAATAAAACGGTTAATTATAATGTTTTCTAGCAATTGGGCAGCGTTGCAAACTCGCTGTACCATCAAATCACACACAATGACGCTAACCACTCACGCCTGCGTTCCTGCGCAAAAAGCGCCCCTTTTATCCCGTGTAACACGAGGCGCGTTTAACGTATCAAATTCCCAACTGCAGATAACTGGAAAGCTTTGAAGCGCTGGGCGGCATCAAACGACGCAGAAATGAGTAATTTTTTTCTCTCTCTGGCGCGCGCGACGCCCTCTAATGGGGTCGACAGCGGAAGTTGAAAAAAACCACTGATGCACGTCACACCAGCCCGCTGCAGCGGAGGCGACGGGCGCGACAGTCAGGGCTGTGTCGTCCTCTCCCGCGCTTTTCTTTCGCCGTGGAGCTTCCTGCTCGTCTGCTCTGCGACATCTTGCATTTCTGCCAAGTTATAATGAGTCTTAACTTACCATCTGAATCAGATGTTTTTGCGTGTTTCTTTGAACAAATGCTGAGGTTCCGTGATTTGCTTCTGGAGCCTATTCTAGCATTTCTCGTTCCCATGGAAAATAATTTACGATTTTTATTGGTTTATCAACAAAAAACAAAATATGAAATATCAGCTGAATATAATATTTATTTAATCTTGGTACCCAAAAGGTAGGCAACTTACTGTAGTGAAGTCTCGAGACTACCTACAGGGATGGTTGACTTATTTGAAAGGTTATAGAGCGAGTAAATTTTTAAATTGGGACTTCACATAAATTTTCCTGGGGCTGAAATACGGTACTTGACACCCCTTAACCTTCAACAAAAATTAAGTTTTCTCACTAAATGTATAAATATAGTTACAAAACACGAGGAAAAAATTATGAGGCTAGTGTTAACATGTCCTTTCTTCTCAAGTTCTCATTTAATTAAAGGTTTCATAAAATATCTTTTATTAAAATGCCATTAGAGGTTATGTTTCATTTTCTCTCATAATGTCCGCATTAGCGGGCGGGTTTTACCTATTTTCATCACAAGTGCGTAATGACCAACGGCGACTATATTTCTCAGTCCCTGTTGGCATTTACTCGCTGAATTCAGAGATAATGAAAGTAAAAGGTATATTCAAACTCCAATAATTCCTACTGTCTAGCAATGATGGCTGCTGGCCCCAGAAAGGTTTGGTGATAGTACAGATGTCAATCAATCTGACAGTGGATGTGCAGAGAAAGGCTGTTGTTTGCGCGCTTCAACTACAGCTTCAGATACCAAGGAAAGCTGCAGGAGCGAAAGAGCTCCAGTGTTGGATCGAATTCAACTTCTGTCTGGAGGAAAATTCTAGCAGACAGCTGCTCTGATTGGTATTTTTTGTGGTTTCTACGATCAACACCAGACGAATGCCGAAGCAGTGCTTCAACTACCTTAACGAACGAGTCAAGGACCCCGCGTGATTTTTCTATTCTCATCTTCGTCCCCTCCTCTCCCCTTACATACACACATACACATAAACACTTACATGCACTACACTATCACACATGTCAGAAGACCAGACGGGAGCTTTGAGCTTGCTCCGGGCCCACACCCCGCCGGGAGAGATCCCTGGAAAACGTAAAACCTCGCAAGCCGCCAAGAAGGTCGACACCGAATTTCACGTTCCAACAGCGGAGGTGCACCCCCACCTCTCGGGATATAGCACGCACTACACTCATGGCACTAATGACCTAAGTAGTTGACGCGCCCAGAAACAATGTATACTCACTCACCTTAGGGCCGGGCGAGCACGGGTGGGAAGGATGCCTTGGCGTCGCGGCCACGCGCAATTTTGTGCCAGATGGCTGCGCAAATGGGGCGCGGCGACGGCGACGGCGACGGCGGCGCAGCCTCCACCAGCTGCCAGCGCCGCCACCAAGACCACGCCTCCCGACCTCAAGCGCCCTATCCCCGCGTTAAACGAATTGCGTGCGCCACTGGGTGTCAGATGCGTGAACCGTACTGCGCTCAACGCCCGGGTTAAATCTAACCGATTGATTTTGTTTTCATGTTAAAGTGTATTTTAGAATGTCCACGATTGGGGACAACAAATTAATGGGTACCAAATTATATACTTAAGCGGAATATTTTCTTCTCATTTTTCTGTGTTTTAACTCACATTTTACAGCTGATAAACTACGGGAGTAACGTGAGTGTTGCAGATTATATACTAGATAGATTCATAGGGATTACCCTTTCCCGTTCATGAACCACTATCTACAACAACGCTACGAACATCTACTCAATCGCCAGCAACTGATATCCCTCTCGGTTGTTCCTATTTCAATTTTTTCTCCCAATTTGACCTGTTTCCAACCTCCGCCTTCTTGGCAGTCGGAGACTTTCATAACCCCTCCTCCCTCTCACTGGACTTTCAATTATTTTCTGCTATTATCTTATTTCCTTTTTATCAAATCTCTCTTGTTGCTACTACATTACACTAGGCCTCCATGTGTTCTCTTCTCAATTACCACCAAATTCACCACCATTGCTGCCGCTACGAATGCTGTTGGATACATTACTTCCTACTCCGCCGCCCTTGCCATCATCGTCATCGTGAACTCTTCCATCTCTGCCTTCTCCTCCTTAACAGTTTCCCCTATTACGCCATCACCTTTGCTACAGTTCCTGCCTCCTCCACCGTGCCCATCTCCGCCATGACCCCACCCCCGCCTCTGGCCCTGCCTCCGCCTACACCGCTACCGCCTCCGCCTTAACCGCCGCCACCTCCATTGCCTGCTCCTTCGCTTCCACATCCTCCTCCACCACCGCCACTTCTGCCACGCACGCCCTCGCCTCCACCACCATTGCCGCCTCCGCTTTCACGCCCAGTCCCTCTTTTTCCTCTATTCTCTCCTTCGCCTTCATAGTCCTCGTCTTCACCGTCGCCACCCCCGCCTCCGCCGCCGCGGGGCAGCGCCTCGCCTCGCTTCGCCTGGGCGCGCGAGTGGCGCGGTGCCGCGGCCGCCACCGCCGCCGGACGTGTCGTATAAAGCGGATCCTATTAATTAAATAAACAAGGGGCGCGGAGCGGCGAGAAGAGGGCGGGGCGAGGCGGCATGCCAACAGCGCGCCGGCCACAGGCAGAGTGACGGGGACGGTGAGGCGGGTAGTCCGGCAGCCAGCAGAGGGAGGATCAACGTTCTAAATCGAGCAATCTGACGAAGGAAGTAAGCGAATAGCCGCGGTGATGATTGCAATCAAGCCACTGGAGAATTATATGTCGGCGACGTAAAGGATGGAGATGAGAAAATGTAAGGCAGTCATCTCGTGTAGTGACAGACGCCTGCCTGAGACTACGCATGGCAGCGCGTCGGAGGCTTCTGTTTGATCCATATGCGATCGCGGCATTTGGACGGTTGCTTGGACGGTTGAGCAGTAACGCGATTTAATGATGTCAAAGGCGCAAATGCTATTAAAGTATGTCGTTGAGAAAAAAATACTGATAAGGATAACAGGGAAAGGAAGGAAGACTCGTGGTCAGGTTGCTCACCTTTCACCTCTGGATACCCAGATTTAAACATCGACTAATACATGTGGGAATTGTAATTGACCAGCTGGTTAGCAGCAGATTTTCTCGGGATATTCTTCTTTCCCCTACCTCTTATGCCATCACTCGGCAATCATATAGTATCATCATTATGTACCTCCATCCATTAGAAACATTCACCTCAGGTATGGCCAAAAAGGCTGGCCCTGATGATGTAAAAAAAAGTACGGACAAATATGAATAATCAAGGTATTCTTCTGTTTTTCTCTCTTGGCGCACGGGGGGTGGTGTCAATAAAATGGAATATCTCACAGTATTTAGCGTCATTCTCCGTTGTGCCGCAAGGAACCGCATGATCGCCAGCATTGCTCGATAGAGTCGCGATCACGCGACTCCCAGCGGCACAACCGAGAACGACGCGAAATACCGTGAGATATTCCATTTTATTGACACCCCCCCCCGTGCGCCAAGAAAGAAAAACCGAAGTATACAGTGTATGACGTTGGTTACGAATGAAAATCACTTGAACGCACGGACGCGAAGAGGGTGGCGACGGCAGTGCGAGCGCGCGGGTGCGGGCGCGGCCGCGTGTCGGTCGGTGGGCGGCGTCGCGTCGCGCCGGTTTGGCTGGCGCGGCGTCTGCGCGGGCCGTTGGGCGGCGTCGCGGCGTGGCCGATAAAGCGCAGCGCGCGAGCGCGTCCAGGCGGAGAGCGGCGAGCGGCGCCGCCGCGGCCGAGTGGCAGCGCGCGGCGCGGCGCCAGCAGATACTCGCCCCCACCACGCGATAAACGCCTCGACGACGCCCCTCCCGCCTCCTTCCGTCCCGCTCCGCCCCGCCCCGCCCCGCCCACCCGCTCGACCCTACCACCACACCTCACCCTACCCACCTGCTCGCCCGCCCCCGCTCTCTCCAGCGCGCCCGCCATTTCCTCCACGCTGCACCTGCTATACCTGCCCACGCGCGCGATGTCTGTTTCTCTCTCTCTCTCTCTCTCTCTCTCTCTCTCTCTCTCTAACATCTAAAGCAAAAGGATGAATGGAACAGGTTGGAATGCACTGAATAATAGGTGGTGATTCAATACGTTGTACGTGTTAATGTATACATGTTATCTGGGCAATACAATCGCCAAAGTGATGCTGCAAATTTGACTAGCTTCGTTTCCGCATTTTCAAGTCGACGGCAAGCCTTCGGCATTTCCTGGCCGACGGCGAGGCTTCGAACTTCGTCGAGAAGAGGGACACTAAATGGAGTTGGATTAATGAATAAGATAATGGTTATTCAGGCGAAGACATACTCATGTACATCAGCTCGGTCCACTCATAATTGAAAGTACTAGCTTAGGTATGCTTCCTTCAGCAACAGCTTGGAAGAAATGCCTCAAGAGGAAGAAGTATTAATTTTGTAAAAATGATTTTTCTTCATTTTTTTGTTCTTTCTTCTTCTTCTTCTTCTTCTTCAGAGTATTCTGATACAGAAAAAAATTGCCTAGTATTTTCAAAAATAGTAGTATTGACTACATTGGATTGTGATAAATATTGATTTTTTTGTTGAAATTATAAATGGAAAAACAGAGTGACTGTCCCTTCATAAATGTGCAGTGACTTCCTTCCAAATTATCAGTAATTACGTCATTAATAAATAACTATGTGTTTATTACTATAAATGCTCATAAAATAAAGTTTGCCAAGTGCAATAGCAAGCATCGGAGACTTCGAAGAGTTGTGGGAAACGTGACTTACAAACAAAGGTGGCCATTGGAGTACGTTATTCACATCTGACTCACCAGATATAAGTATTAATCATTTTCCAATCAACATAGTTCTTGAGTTATTTTTTTTTATTATAAGAATTATTCTTGAATCGTTGGCGAACAGTGGATGCACACTTAATTTCACTTTATCTTCTCTAACTACCTTAGTGCGCCTTCTGTAACGAAGCAACACCATGACGACCAAAGGCGCAGGGTGGCCGGGGAGGGGCTCCACCCAACCCAGCACTCTCAATGCGGCGCCGTCGACATCGCCGCTCCCCGGGGCCGCCCGCCCCCTCGTCCGCCCTCCCCCTATTGACACACGGCGCGGCACATCGGCGCTCTTGCAAAGTACTGATAATGGCGGTAATGACGTGGCCATTAGCCCGCAATCTATTATGCCTACTTCCACGAGATTATAGCAGTGTGTACTATGCCGCGGCGCGGCTATGGCGGGCCGGGGGATGGAGAGAAGCGGCACGGCGCGGCGCGGCGCGAGGGCGGAAGCGAGGGATGGGTGACGGGGTGGGGCGGGGAGCGGAAAGAGGCGGGGCGCCCGTGTTGATAGAGAACGCTCCGCCCCCCTCCGCGCAACGCCTCCTAATCAACTCCGAAGCCCGCGATAGAATTGCGTCGCTTATATAAGGGAGGGAACGTCAGGAAAGTAGATAAAGAGTTAATTGAATAAATGGCTTGAGAAATAAAAGCAGGCTGGCGGGCGGACGGGCTAAAACCGCGCGCGACGCGCAGCGCCGGGGATGGAGGCGGCTGTGTAAACACTTCCCCTCCTCCGCATCCAGGGCTGTCGCCGCCGAAAGGACGTTGCGTCGCCTGCGGACGGCCCGGCGTTTTCACCTCCGTTCTATTGCTGCCACTCCACGGTTTTCCGACACTTCGCTTAGAGGAGTCGAGTAGGGAATTTTGTGGGCGGCGCGGTTGGCAGTGTTCCGTCGTCACTGCTGCTGCATCAACTCTGCTACCGCCGTCACCGTCTTCCTGATTATAACACAGGACTGCCAAATCAACGAGGACTTCCATTCTTTATCCGGCAATCCCTACAGGCCCGTTCAACGCCAAGCACCACCGTCACTGTCACTGTCAATGACAGAGACGTGATATTGTGACTACAAGATACTGATCGCGATCGCTGCCAAGGCGATCGTGAGGCCAAGGAGACGTGATATTGTGACTACAAGATACTGATGGCGATCGCTGTGTAGATCACCAATACAAGTATCACCATTTTTACACTAATGCTACACTCATCGCCACAGCGATTTTCATCACCCACCTCACTGTCATCATGCCTACTCCTCCAGCAATAGTATCCTCATCGCCATCACTTCAAACGCCATCACATTCACAAAACGCTCTCACTTCCGCCACTAAAATCCTCACAACCTCCGATAACTCCGTCTTCACGATCCCTTCTTCCCATTCCCTCTCCTGTTTCCTGTCACCACCCACTTAATGCGCCCTTTCCCCTTATCACCTTCACCTCTGCCTCATTTGCACAGCCACCACCTCCGCTTCCGCCATTGGCCGTTCGAGTGGGAGGCATTAAGGTCCGTTCGCGCCTATTCCCGGCCAGCGCCCCCTCCTCCTCTTCCGCCCTTCCTCCCCACCGTATTAAAAGCTTTCCAATATTCTCCATTGCAGCCACCGTTATTAAGCGGTGGTGTTCATAGCGATCGACACAATTATTGACGTTTTAGCGGTGTTAATCAAAATTGTAAATTGGGACTTACAGGGCCGGGCGGCGCCGCGTGCCACGCGCCGCCGAGAACGGGATGGAAGGGGGTGGGAGGCAAGGCTGCGAGAGGCGAATGCGGGGTGGCTGCGCAGGCATGTGTGGAGTGGGTGGGGCAGACAGCTTCAGCTTCAGAGGCGGAGCGAGAGGAGGGGGAGAGGGGCAGGTAGGAGAGAGGAACTGGGAAGGGAAGGGGAGGGGAGCGGAGACAAAGAGGGGAGAAGGGTAAGGATGAGGGGCGGGGAAGGGGTAGGCGGATGGAAGGGGAGAGGCGGAGGGGTTGGCGGCTGTCAGGGGAGAGGGGCTGGGAAGGGAGGGCTAGGAGGGGAGAGGTGAAGGGGAGGGGAGATGGCAGAGGAGGGGGAGGGGCGGGGAAGGAATATGCGGGTGGGCAGGGGAGGGAAGAGCGGGACAGGCGCGTGGGTAGGGGAGGGATGGAGAGATGGGATGGAGCGGACCAGGAGGGGCGGGGATGGCTGACGTAGGCGGAAGCGACGTTCGCGCAGCAAGTGCTCCCCGTGTGGATGAACTAGAGTGGGAAGCATGAGTGCCTGTACTACGTAATACAGCTCCATACTGATGCAGATGTTGCACTCGAAATTGGTGGTCACGGACGGCAAATGCCTTTTTGATCGTCAAACTGAATTTGTTGATACACCTCTCTGATCGCAAGTGATTGTCGAAACAATCTCAGTGCTTCACGTTTGTTCAAAGTTTATTCTAATTTTGTCGCATCTTAACACTGAATAGGTAAACTTAAACTTAGTGTATAAGTAATATAAAAGTTTTCTACAAGCGTTACAACATGCTCGGATGAAACCACGAATAAATGAGGAAAATACAATTTGTTATGCCATATTGATGCAAAGAAACTTGTTTTGGAAGGCAAGTATTAAAATTATTCCACGTAAATGTTATAACGTCCCGCCAAATGATCCCTTAATATTTATCAGTTCGGCAAAAAGTCTTTAAGCTTCATGAACTCTAAAATGGTTTTTGAAACTAATCCCTCGCTTTTTATTTTGAATCCCGTTACATGTTTACACCAACTGAGTCACTCTCGTCTCGTATCTAACACGCAGCCAGAACCGACACCAATGTGCTGTCCTGTAGTAGGCAATAAAACTCTTATTAAGCCCAACGTAAGGCGTTCTTCTTAACCCATAGGATCCATATGGACGAGACTTTCAAGCTGTGGCCGTCACATTAATCAGAACCAAAGAGATTAATAGACCCGTTCTGCAAACAACACAAATATTCCAACATGTATGTAAATCAGAGAACGTGCTGTTCCGCGTCGTGTTGCAACATAGACGTGTTAATCTAAAAATATTGCGCTGACAGATCTACAAGCACACACCGCGGAAAATATTACATTCTTGATAATGCGAAGTGTACACTAATGCTAGATTTATAGCAGTGGATTCACGGTTTTTCAGGTGGCGCTGAACGAGTAGCGGACAGAGTGAGGTTGTGAGGCATGGAAAAGATTCTGAGGAAAATATAACAGTTGGCAGATTTGCGCCGAGGTAGTGATGCTGGCGACAAGGGTACAGGCGTGTTCGTGGATGAAGTAGAAAACGGCGAAGGGACTTCAAATGGTGAGTCACGTCACCTAATTAGTCGGTATCTCTTGATGTACTTTTTTTAAACAAGCTCTAGAGTAAATATTCTCAACGAAGGACATGCTTTACAGCAAAACAGAGAAGGGGAAACACGACAACCATATAATAAGCAGTTTACCGTGTTTGAGAATGTTCCTTTATGTAAGATTTTAAGCTTCATTTTGTAGTCGCGATCATTATGTCTTCTTTTTATTTTCTTGATGCTTTATTGAATAAATTATGGATTTGTATGATGTACACATTTTACACAAAACAAATCGTAACTAAAATATTTTACTACTTTCACTACTTAAAATATTTCTGTTTATAATATTCAAATGCAACATAACGAATGCAGATTTTTATTGGTAGTTTTGGAAACAACTTACATTTAGAACAATTATAGCATATCATGTTAGCGTTTATACATACGCTGTTTAATTTCTTCATAATGACAATTTTGATTGAATTGTCCTATTTTGCAGATGGAAAATTGATTTCAAACCCGTAACCACACTCTTAACAAACATATTCACTAGGCAATCATTTTATAAAGCAATGGAAGAAATATATTTTTCACTTCTGTGTCCAGTTTTTATGTCTTTTGAATCATTGCGATCTCTTGATTTCTCCTGACATTCTCCTACGTTTTGGAAAAAATATTAATCTTTCATGAGCTATTCGAGAATACGCTCCTTATAAACGCAGTCAGTTTTTCCTCCGGCAATAATGAAAATCTGACTGACCCTACAGTAAACGCGCCGCACCCTATTTTGAAACGTCAGTCGTCGCGGCGGTCTATGAGACTGCACGAAGCCGAAAGTGGATGAAGAAAAAAGTAAGTAAGCCTGTATATAGAAGGAACTTTTATAAAAAAGGGTCTAAAGTGTTAAAAATAATTTAGTTAAACGTGAATAACAATGGAAGAGCAATTTTGTAACGTATGTATAAAGACGTGTTTCAAACATATTAAATATATATTATGTATCGTAATCGTGAACAACGAGGACGAGATTACAAAATAAATGAAAGCAGTACACAACATTTACAAGTTAATACATTTGAGTCACATTATTCGTGTATCCATTATTTTTTTCATATAAACATTCTAAGCAAAAGATGTAACGCCAGTAGACGCGTCGGACTGCGAGTTGCAATCTCTGAGAACTTCGATATAACTACACTGATCTCACCAAAACGCAAGAAATCTTCAAACCTAGTGTGTGCATGAAGAAAATAAAATGACAATAGTAGTGATTACATAGACTGAAGATTTTAAAAATAAAATAAAAATAAATTAGAGCGGATTGTGAGTCTGCGCGCGAGAGCAGGAGTAAACAACGCAAAAGTATGAACCTAGTTAGCACGTTCGAGCATGTTCTTGCGATTAGAATTCGAAACCGAACTCGCCTTAATTAAACATGCTTGAAGCCGCAATTTTCTGGGCGTGCGCAAGCCCGACGTTGACCAACGACGCTCCTTTCCGTCGCGCTGTCTAAATCCGTTGTGTAAATTTGGGCATCAAAAAGCCAAATGGAAACGAAATCTGTCGGAGCGAATCGGTGCCCCGCAGCCGGACCAGCAGGCTCGAACAGAAGCCGAGACCAATCGCAGCGGCGAGCGTGTCCGGAGGCGTTCGTGAGCGGAACCGAAGTGATCTTTCGCAGCCCGGCGATCGAATAACAACAACGGGCCGCAGTCGGCGAAGCGCCACTGCAACAATCACGAAAACGAACGGGCATTCAGTTATCACTATTCGGAAAGAAATCTCTCAATCACAAAAGGTCTTTAATTTTTGGTGAATAGACGCAAAAAACTTCGTGGTAAAATTTTTGCAAGTCGAAAAAATTATGACGAATTAACACAGGATCTAATAGAGAGCTCAAAGAATACTTCGTACTTAGCACGATTTACCGATATATCCGGTCAAATGTGTGCCAAGTTCATGAAAAATGGAGCTGCTGAGTACCTGATTTAATGAGTACCGGGATTAGTGAGTACTGGATCAAACGAGTGAGGGGTTTGACGAGTACGAGGTCTAACGTCTTCCGGGTTTAACGTGTATCCGGCTTGAATACTCGGTAAATAGTACCCAGGCCAATCAGTACCGGGTCTTATTAGAAATGGATCCATTGCTTATCGACTCGAGCAGCGACGCAATCAAAAATTGATGCTGGATACATCATGACTCCATTTCCCCCACATCCCACTGATAACGAAAAGTATATTCGTGGAAAATAACATTATATCACGATGTTTGGAAGTACCATAAAAATTGTCCTGACAAATATCCATTTTCAACAGAGATACAAAGAAGAATATCATCAAAGAACGTCATGGATACAAAATTTATCTCATCAAGATCCAACTTTCTACCCACTGATCTCCGAGAGCACGGATTAGAAGAACGAACTCTGTCCAGCTGTTTTGCCGCAATGAATCACATCTCGGACGGCGAGGACTTTCAACCTGTCGACGTGCGCGCAACACGTCCGTCCACCCGCCAAAAAGATGACGTCGCGATACAATGAGCACAGATCGAGCGCAGAATCCAAAGAAGCTTCGTGATTCGAAATTCCTGCTCGGAATTGGAGCCTGGAGCTGGAAACATCTGCCCCGCGAGATTCCCGAGAGCCTCATGGAAGCTGAGGCGCAAAACCTAGGCGGCGTCGCGGTCTACGGGAGGAGGACGCAACGGAGAGGGGAGACGGGCAGTTCAAATTCCAATTTAATTTCTGGTTACTGCCCCTGTTGTTTTTGTGCAGCTCTTTTCGACCAGTGTAGTGGGAGAGTGAAAAGGTTGGGAAAGGAAGTGACGATAGAAGACAAAAGCCTTTTCGGAGACGTGAAATCCGGGAGACGTTTTGGAGCTTTTGGTAGACGAAAGAAAGAAAATCGAGAGGACGAGAAAAAAATTCAGGGATTGTGAATAGTGTTCAATAAAGAATGAAAAAAATCGACTTCAAAGAAATTAAGGGGTGATAATTGGACATTTGAACTTGTTAGCGGAAATGAAATTAATACTTGAACATGAGAGGTTCTTTATGATATTTAGTAATATAACATTTTAAGAAGGAGAGAGATTTTTTCATTTTACTAAGTTCTAGTCAAATTTATCTAAGAATGCGCGGATAAAATTAATAAAGTTCGATGAGTTTATTTTAGAATATATACTATATAATTCATTTAAATTAATATTATTCTTTAAATCAAAGTTACTTATAGATTCAAATCAAATACCTTCCATGGAAGAATCCAAGCCATATTACTTTCATTCAGATAAGTTGTACGCATTCTTATAATATATTATCGCTTGTAATTTTGGCTTAAACTTACATCAGAGTACAAAATAAAAGGAGAAAAGCACAAAATTTTCCTGACACAAAGAAATGACCAACAAACTCTCTAGTTCATGAAAACATACTTTTATAGATTTGTTGCGATAGCTCACCATGTCCTCGTACACAATATGCATCTGCTTCACAACTCACCTGAAAAAGAGAATAAATTTCTTTAGTTCATACAAACCAGAAACCGCATAATTATTTGGTAAGTGGGCAGTACACATACTATTAAAACACACATACGAATAACATATCCGTTTCAATTATTAATTTATTTTTTAATCTTGACAATTATTTCTGATCTTATATCCAAGATCAATAACTTTTTAAAGCAGCTGCAAAAGAACTGTATTATTGTTTTCGTCGTAATGATACAGGCGACCCCTCAACCCCGCCAAAAATGTTTCTTCCCGGGATACATTTCATGCTTGTTTCGACCATTGGCATGAGACCCATTTTGAAGAGGGCGAGTGGCGGCAATGAATTCCGTTTGAAGTGGGGGGGGGTAGGCAGACAGAAGAACGCAAGTGCGCGATGGACAGCAGCTGTGGCCCGGGCAACGGCGCGCGTGGGGCGTTCGGCGTGTTTTACGGGGCCTCGCGGTGGCCAACCGTAACTGTCACCGATCGCTCACTTCGAGCCGCCTGCTTCCATTGTTTTGCTCGTTACGTCTGTGTGGGCTGCACAGAGTGACCGCCGGAAACGCTGCCTGCGGATTGGCTACACGCTGTGTGACTGCGACGTGTGGTTGTGCCGGTTCATTAAGGAAAGGGGTCAACGAACTTTTGTTAAATGAACTTACATTTTTTAAAAAAAAAAAATGTTGTTTATTCCCACGGTAGAATTGTGTGTAAATGAATTGCAACGAGTAAACTGATTTATATAATCACACACAGTAATAAACTTGTGTAATAATACAGTCTATAATCTTTTTAGTTTTGCACTTATTGCAACTATACTTCATTTAACCCTAGTAACTTTTGATTGGCTGTCAGTGTGTGCATACTTATTATTACTGCATAACTGTTTAGTTCAATAGATGTTATTCATTTTTTGAGAACTTCCAACTTGCACGTTAGGAAATTGTTTTATCAAATAATGCACTAAATTTAAATTTATTTAAATATTAAGAACCCAAGAATAAAAAGAGAATATTAAATTAATTCATTATCAACTGAATTCGTCTTATGTATTTTAATTAACCAAAATATTTTTAACCTCAGAGAAAAAATTAAAATATTGAAAATCTTGGTTGACTTTCCGAGCACATAATTAATTGGAACGAATTATGTCTTGAGTCCTTTTTATGTAGTCAAAAAGCATCAGCAAAACGTGAGTCACATGTTCGAAACAATGGCAGAATATTGCGATAGGAATCTGATTACACCGAGAAATCAATTTGAGGCCGTATAAGTGGAGCTTGCGAAAGGAGGTTGAGATTAAAATCGAGTTAAAGATTAGCTGAAAGCTTTTAAGCCTGGGTTCTATTACGACGTTCTAAGATGCCAGAATAAGCAAATTGTGTTTCGACATATCCAATTACAAACAATATCTGAAATTGTTTCAGTTCCTTCTACAGTAATGGAATGGAGTAAATTTTAGACATCAATATATAGGGATGGTCATCAAATATTCGTTGAAAGAATATATGGTATTTAAACGATATGTGGCACGACGTTCGAGACACAAAGAAATAAGATTAAATGAAGTATGCTTACTGAGAATTAAAACCACCAGCGCTTTGTTAGCCCTTCCATTCCCTTCAGTGCAATAAAAGCACCTCTCACGCAGTACCATACACACCTCACGAACGGTATGTTCCTTGACATATAATACGAGTAACTTTGTAAGTAAATTCAGAGAGAAATTTGAAACATAAATTCAATCTTCTTGTCTTAATTGAAGCTATTCAACTTCACGAATTGTGAGTCAAAAACGTATCATTCAAGGAAGATAACACTCCAGGTCTCTCACTAATTAATGACAAACATGCTAATAGGATTTCTTTCTTCACAGAAAGGTCACAGGTTCAACAACCTTCATTAATGGAAATTACACCCACAGGAAGAGACATTGACTGTAGTTTCATTAACGCAATAAATCAGACTTCGAGAAACCTAAGCTAGTCCTCACGTCTACTCCGAACACGTAAGTGACGAAGAGTGCCGGAATCCCGTCTGGCTTCGCGGAGCTGAGGCATGATGGCGCTCGCGGGCCGCAGCGCCTCGGGCGTCGCGCCGCCGCCGCCGCCGCCGCCGCCGCCGCCGCCGCCGCCGCCTCGCAGCGCAGGCACCTGTTCTTGCTGTGTACAAAACAGCCGCGGGCGGCGGCGGAGGAGGAGGATAGAGGAGGTGAAGTCGTAGGCAGGAGCGGCAGCGGCGATGGTGTCGAAAGAGGCTGGAAGGACGTAGGCGGGAAAGGTGGTCACGGGTGTGGTGGAATTTGAAGGCAGCGTTAATGAGAAGACTAGATGGTTGTAGACTAAGGGAATAAGCGAGAATTGATGCAATAGAGGAAAGAGAAGGGTGGCGACGATCAAGGTGATGGGTTGTAAGAGAATGCGGCGAGGAGTTAACGAATGACTGCAAAGCGATATGAGAGCGGCAGAAGGGCGACAGGAGGACGGCAGGACAGCAAGAGAGCGCCAGGAAAGCGACAAGAGGATGGTAGTAAGCAGCGAGAAAGCGATAAGCTGATGGAAAGGGGCGTAATTAAGGAGAAACAAGGAGAGATATAAGTCAAGCTAGAAGACAGAAAAGAGATGCTGAGACAGAAGGGGAACAGAATGGAGGAGGGTGACAGGGTAGAGATAGGAGAATAGCAGAAGAGAGCCATGAGGGAGTCATGAGAGAGACAGACGAGAAGTCAAGAGAGAGACAGGAGGGAGAGAAGAAGGAGACATGATACAGACAGGAGACAGAAGGGAGAGGGAAATAGGAGAGAGTAAGGATGGTGGCAAGAGGCCTGAAGAGACGGCAGGAGGTTCGTGGTGACGACGCCGGCGGCGGGGATGGAGTCGCGCGGGTGGTAGGCAGACGTGCAAGCAGGCGGGCGGCGCGGCACGGCGGGCGCGGGGGAAAGGGCGGTAGGCAGGCAGGCAGGCAGCTGCCGCAGACAATGGCGGGCCGCGCGAGTGTCACAGCTGATAATTACTGCCTGCTCGTCGTTACGGACGCATAAACAGCGCGCTTGCTTACACAGCGAGCGGGCGCGTACTACACAAACAGCGGCCAGCGCGCCGCGAACAATAACATAATGAATAATCCCTTTACAATAGTCGTGACACTTCTCTCCCTCTCGTCCGCCTTCTCTCCCGTTCCTACGGCGCTGTCGCCGCCGCCGCGGGTCGCCGCACGCCGCCGCCGCCGCCGCCACTCGTTGCCGTCCCCGCGCCTCGCCACGCCGCGCCGTGCCGTGCCTCCGCCTCCGCCGCCCCGGCACGATTTCCTTCTCCACTCCTCGGCCGGAGCTCTCGTCAATTATTTACACGTACGACTATATAGTACATTCACACAGGCACTGCTTTCTTTTGGTTTCACGATTCACCCTGGTAATCGTCGATTTGGCACAAA